>BQNB010057408.1:0-38231 GCA_026074375.1 Tanacetum coccineum | reverse complement strand
TTAAGCTCCTCTTTAAGCTCCTTTAAGCTTTTAGCCTTAAGTTCCCCTCTAGGTGGCTTAATTTTAAGCCTAAAGTAGCATTTTTGACTGTTTGAATGCTAGTATAGGCTTAGAGCTTATTTTAGGATTTCTAGTTTTTTTGTCTACCTCTTTAGCTTAATTTTATGCCTTATAGCTTATTAAGTTAGGTTATCATCTTATTTTAGCTTAGTTTTCTCTTTCCTTAGCTTATTTTGCCCTTTTTAGCTTAACAATTAAGCCCTTTAGGACTTAGTGGTGAACCTGCTCCTTTTGTTTGCTTATTTGCATTTGCTAATTTTTGTTAGTTCTAGCTTATTAGGTATAGTAGCTTATTTGTTTTAGCTTATTTATTAGTTAGTTTAGCTTATTTTGCCCTTACACTAGCTTATTTAAGCTTAAGAAGCCTAACAGTTAGCAACTTTAAGCCTTAGTGTAATATTAAGCAAAACTGTCACCCTTTCTTTTAGCTTATTTCGTGCTTATTTGTAAGTTACAAAAAAATTTCCTTTTTTAAAGTTGCTTATTTTTAGTTTTTTCAAAAAGTTGTAAAAAAATGAGAAATAAAAGTGTTGGGATTAGGGGAGGCCCCGAGTGAGCAAGACTCGAACTCGGGACCTCAACCCCATCAACCAACACCTTTATAACACACCTCTACCGCTGTGCTACAATAGCTCATCCGGTAGAGGTTCTTTTAATTAAATCTTTAAGGGCTGTTAAGCCCAATAAGCTTTCAGCCCTTTAGGGCTTTTTCCCAGCTTATTTAATAAGCCAATCGTTCCCCTTTTATTTTTCTTGCATCCAGCATCCTTCAAAGTATTTTCTGTATTTTTTTCAAATTTTTATAAAATAGTTTAGTATTTTTTATCATTTAATTTCTTTAAATCTGTTTTTTAATTATAATAAATTAAATAAAAATCAAAAAAATATTTTTCTTTTTTAGAAAATTTTCTTTTATCATATTTCACTTAGAAAAAATAGAATTTCTTTCGTAGTGTCATTTTTGCAAAATTTTAATTTTTAAAGAACGGGTTTTGTACCCGGTTCTCGTTTTCTCGTTTTCTCGTTTTTAAACTCAATTTAACTCCGTTTTTGTTCTAGTTTTCTTTAAACTTCCTTTTTAGTCAATTTAAGTCCATTAAAAGTGAAAAAATCAATTTAAGCTTAATTTTGCAAATTTAGGGTTTTTGGTGTGTCGTTTTAGCTTCCCGTTTCCGTTTTTAGTATAATTTGCGTGATTTTCTCGTTTTTAGTGTAGTTTGCCTTAATTTTCTCGTAGCTTTAGAAAATCAAACCCATACCTTTTTCATTCAAACATCAAATATCAAACCGACTCTCGACTTTCCAATTCGCTCCTCGTTGGGACTACGACCCGGGAATATCATATCCTATACTACTCTCGGTTTCATTGATTTTGTGGATTTTGATCCTTGTTATATATTTATATTTATTTATATTTATATTTATATTTATATAAAAAGGGTTGAATTTACTTCTAATCAATTTTTGGCGCCGCTGCCGGGGAGGAGTGTATAAGCGTTTGTCGTTTCGAAGTTTGATACTCATCAAACAATAGTTGAAACAGGATCTCATAGTCTCTCTTGGATGGTGGAACATAAGTTGTTGGAGAAACAGAGTTTTGCATGAGTCCTGAACTGATGTATCCAGGAGTCATTTTGACCATTTCATATACATTAAGAGACCAAGTTGAACTGTATTGATCACATTTGATTCATTATTATCCCCTTCAAAATTTGCATATGCGATTGCCATTTTTGATTGATTTAGTGAATTAAAATACAAGATAATGTACGTTGATCCACTTAATGATTGAATGAGCATGGGAAAATTTGAAGAATGTTGATGAGAATGGTCGAAAACAAGAAGATTTCTCTTCTTTTGAAGATAAAGCGCACTGAAGCGTACACCTTTCTTTTCTTTAAGAAACGGGGCCTGAAGTGTTGTCTGCAGACGCCATCTATCATTGAAGAGCGAGGCCTGAACTGATGTGAACAGACGTCATTGTTAATGTGCATCAGATTAGAATCCCTTGAACCCTTGGCTTATGAAATATCAGTCTTTTCGGCAACCAAACTCTGAGTCTTTCCTTTATAGGATTAAAAGACGTACATGCGCTTAAGTTAAGAGTACATGCACTAACATTAAGAGTTTGATTGCATTCATATGGGTTAGTGATATCATCATTTGAACCATTTAGAGGCTCACTGTTAACTTTGCTCGTGCAAGAGTCGAATAACTTTCTTGTAGGAATCCACCTAAGACCAGCAAGCTTGAAAATTCTACCCGTCGTATCCAACCTAGACAAAACTAGAGTGTTTGGTTTTCTTCATGCACATGCGGAAGACTTGTTAAGAAAACCTTTGTCCTATAGCATTCTTTCTTCTAGGTTTTCTGATATGACTCTTTGGTTCTACGGGTTTGTTGTTATTTCTTTCTAGGTTCTTAGGGATTAGAACCTTAGCAACGAGAAATTCACCTCTTTCCCATGAATTTGTTAGACAATTAATCATGATTTTCATTAAAGACACATCTAAGACACGTAGAGCAAACAAAGTGTTTAAATTCACAAAATAATTAGATTCCTAAGTGATCTACTAGCGACATAACCATTTACCATTCCACAATACTCTTCAAGTACAGGCAAACCCTAGATTATCTGATTGTTGCATCCTAGGATTTGGTTTGCTACCATTATTAAGTGTTTGTAGACTATAAGAATAGCATCACACTATGACTAGGTTTTGAATTCCTATTTGGGTCCTTTCGTTGGTATCTTGGTAGTTCCCTGGAGGCTTCCTGGCGTAGTAGGGCGATATTGATTGATGGGCGAGATTGCCGCGTATCGAGTTAAACCCTTGGGGGGGGGGTGGTGTTGGGTGGGTGGGGTTATTCGGTTTCTTCTGGGGTGACAAGCAGGATACTTGATGAGCCTCGATTAGAGGGTATGGCACTTTTACGAACTACCTGTGCTACTGTAGACTTGGCGAATCAGCTAGATCAGCGTTAGTACGAGGTAGTTCTGTGCAAGAACAATTCTCGAACATTAGGCAAATAAATAGAGTGACGGTTTTGACAAAACGTTACCCACATCAACTTGAGAGGCAAACCCGAATTTTGAAAAGTTAGGTCTTCAGATTAACGCATTCGTTTTGTCTACCAATGATATGGTTTCGGTGGTGGTTGTAAACCGGTTTCCCCAAAGATTTGAATGGTTTTGTAAACTTAGTATCCACGCATTATCCTTTTAAAACTTTTTTTAATCGATTTTCATGCTACATTCTGTGCAAAAACCTTTTTTTTCTGAATCTGAGCTTTTGAAATCAGCATTTTCAACAGTCTTTAACTATTTACTTGAGCAATCAGTGAGTCATTATGCTCTATTCGTCCTGAATTCAGTGTCTTTTTTGATAGAATCATAAAGTTCTTTGTAAGTAGTTTTAAATGCTCATTTTCCTTATATACATTCTCATTGATCTGCAAGTAATTTTAGCACACTATTTCTAGTTCAATGTTTATTGTTCCAAAACATCCAATTTCATGTCTAACCTTGGCTACATTGACATGCATCCTTCACACTTTAAGTTGATTTCTTCAAGTTGCAATTAGTGTGGTTTTGGCCTGTAGCTGAGCTATCTTAAAAAATCACAAAACTCAGGAGCAATCCTGGTTTTTACATGGTTTGTACTTTAAAACTTTCTACCTTTTGTTGCATTGAAATTTCGAAGTGAAATATAATGTTTTTTTATTCAAGTAGTAAAAATCTTTTGAAAGTTATTATAAACTTCTTATCGATTCCAATAACATTCGTTTTAAAAGAAACTCTCCTTAAGCAAAAACATGATTGTAGGGGTTTGTGGGGCGAGTGTAGTAGGGTTTTGAGGGGGGGAGCATCCTGGTCAATCTCTCCTCCCATATGACACATATTTGTTGAATCAGGAGTGGTATTGCTATCAACCTTTTCCAACATATATGTGTCATATATGGGTTCAGATTGCTCAGTATGTTGTTGTTCATTAGCAAGGACATTATGTTGAGCAGTCAATTATACCTCAGCAAATGGTACTTGGTCATTTACTGGTCTGATTCTGCATCCACACATGTTTGAAATAAAGTCCCTGAACTACTCTTGTATCATGTTATTGAATTGTCCTGCTGCTTTCAGTAATACCGACCCAACCATCTAATGCATTACGTCCGTGTTTTAAATTAGCCTCCAAGTTGTACTCTCAGTGACCAAACTCACGTGTTGTTGTAACCTAAGTTTTCATTTATTGATTTGCCAAGTACATAGTTGATTGCTGACTCTATCTAACTGCTTTTCGAGACAATCAAACTGTCATCCGCTGCTTGAACCGGATTTATCTGAACATCTCGTGACTGTAGCTGTAATCTAGCGTATGTAATTACAGCTCTATGAATGACCGCTTCAAGTGTATCTAGGTTCTCAAGTAAATCATGTCTGTAAGTATCAGGTTCGTAGAACATGTATTCTTTGAATTCTTTTTGCCAACATTGATTTAGATGTTCCGATGAATTTACCCTTTTTGAGGCAAAAAAATTCCTTGAATTGTGTTCGGAGTGCTTCAAGACAAGTCCTTGGATTAACTTCAAGAAGATTCTCTCTTTCAAGTTGTAGCCTTAACTGATCCAGATTAGAAACATCTCTTCAATCTGAAAGGCAGATTGCTCTTCACGAAAAATGAGTGAAAATGCCGGTTTAAAATGCATCAATAAGCATGAGACGAACTATTGAGATAGAGACACGAATGTGTTCCTCAAGCTGTTTAAACCAAGCCATGCAGTAGAGAGTGCCTTTGTTTTATGAGACGTTGGCGTCCAGTTGCAGCTCCTCTCATTTTTGAAATTGAATTTGAAGATTCCATTAAAAACGATGTGCGAAATTAAATTATGTGATCTTAAGTAGATTAAGTTGATTAAGGGTTAGTGGTTTTGAGAAGGAAATTATACTTCACGGATTTACCAAATCTATGATTTAAACCGAGAAAAGAATAAACTTTTATGGGATTTTACAAAATCAAGAAGAAACCGTGAAATGATAATTGTTGTGGATTGTTATTGAGCTTTGAATGATTAACGGTTGATTAAAACAGAAACAAGGACTAACAGAATAATTGAAATCCAAGTTATATGCTTAACGGTGCAATAACGGTTCACTTTGGAGGGCTAATGGTTGTAAATAATTAAAACTGAAGGTAAAATAAAAACGTTTGAAAAATGAAAGTCTAAAAGTAAAAATATTTAAAAAAAAAATCAAGAGGTTAAAAATTTAACTTGTGACATAACTATGACTAAAGTTGAAAAAATTAAAAAGAAGTTACTAAAAATGAAAGTGATAGAAAAATTAAAGGTTGAAATTGAAAATATGTAAAAATTTAGGACTAGTAGTAAAGAGTATAACAACTAAGGGCTAAAAATAAAATCTATTCAAAACTAAAGGTTTAACATTAAAACTATTTAAAATCTAAAGGTTAAAAGTGAAAACTGTTTTAAGTCGAGGGGCCGAAAGTGTAAAATTCGAATTTTACTACAATAAAAACACTTCCCGCTTTATAATTTACTTGTCTTCTTCTTTGAATTATATAAAATGGAACGAAGTGGTTTTATATCTCGCGGGTTCGTATGGTTATCGTCGACCAAAACTAAATACACCACGATGATCTACAAAGGATCACGATCGTGGTGATATACGTTAGAAGTTCCGCGAACTACCGAAGTCAAAACCTGAAAACCCCGAAACTAGTCAAAACTTGATCGTTCAACCTTAAACTTGTTATAGGTCTTGTTCTTAATACTTGTTTTAAAGATTTAATGAATATTGGAGAGTTTCAATTAGTTTAGACCATGTTAAAATCTTTAAATTTCTCTGTTAACTCGTTAATACAACTTGCTACAATCATATGTTAACTCGCTAGGTTGAGAAAAATTTGGGCAGCATAACGTTTAGATTTACTATGAAAAAGGGTCTTCAATGATCAAAACGCAACACCAAAACGCAACTCTTGGGGGGGGACCATTTGTCAAAACGCAGTGTACCTGTTTGCCAAAAACTACTACAAGACTAAAACAAGGAGCCGCGGGGGCCCCACAGGTCCAATTTTCAACTTAAACTAATCATCTAAATACTTGACAAACCGCAATCAAGAATCCTCCTTAAATCGCAATGAAGAACACGATTTGAATAAGCACTATTAAACCTCAAATAATCCACGAAAACAAGGTAATAAGCTAGAAAAGAAGCAGATTGCACCACAAGTAGCCACGAAGATAAGCAACAAATAAGCTGTTAATAAGCTTGTAAAATATGCCGTATAACCACTTAATAAGCCACGACCTATAAATGCTAAATACAACTCAAAATAAGCAAATCTTAAAGAAAAATAAGCCCCATCACTACCAAGCCTGCAAATAACTCAAAAAAAAGTATGTTTAGAACTAAAAATAAGTTACGGAAAGAATACCCTTAATAAGCTACTTGAGCCGTGACGCTTGTAAGCTTGAAATAAGTCAAAATCCAAAGAAAGAAAGGCTTGAATGAGTCGTTCAAAGAAATGGCTCGAAAATAAGACAAATAGCTTTTTGGTTTACAAATGAGTAAAAAAAATACGTACTGTTAAAGCCCAAGACAAATACTAAAACCACACAATGATGCACTCTACTGTTGAAGCCCAACAAATATACGAAAATTATAATGATAGTTATAGTATCCGAGTATAACCGAAAGAGAAAAAATAGAAAAATAAGCTAAGTGAATAAGCTAACAATAACAAAGCACGAATCACTAAACCCACCTGAGGCTCTTGATACCAATTGTAGGATATTGGATATCATAACACAATCAATGTGGAGAGGGTTTATATAGTTATAAGGGTGTGGGCTAACCGGGCTTTCCTTAGGCTTTCTATAAGCCAGCTCGGTTAGCTTCCTAATTATTACATAAAATTATCTAACTATTACAAAGGCTCGTGAGATTGTTAATGATCGTCACTTTACTAAAAACTAAATTCCTAACAATCTCCTTTCATAGTGTGTTTATTTAGGATGATGTAGGCTTTACTATTTTGAGAATAACCTAAAAAGATACCTTCGTATGACTTTGGGTCAAACTTTGTAAGGTAGTCTTTAGTGTTTAGAATGAAGCACTTGCTTCCAAACACTCTAAAGTAATCTAACGTAGGTTTCCTACCTCTTAAGAGTTCGTATGGTGTTTTTCCTAAGATGGCTCTAATTAGGATTCGGTTGAGAATGTATGTTGAAGTGTCTACTGCGTTACACCAAAACTTTTGTGGTAACGATTGCTCATTCAACATAGTCCTACTCATTTCTTGAAGTGTCCTATTTTTCCTTTCAACCACGCCATTTGATTGAGGAGTGCGTGGAGCTGAGAAGTTATGTGTAATACCATTGGCATTACAAAACTCTCCAAATTGCACCTCATTATCAAATTCCCTACCGTGGTCGGTTCTTATTGACACTATTGTACATCCTAATTGGTTTTGAATTTTCTTACTAAATATTTTGAATTGATCGAAAGCTTCGGTTTTGTCCTTAAGGAATCTAGTCCAAGTATACCTAGAGTAGTCATCTACTATGACTAAGGTGTAGCGGTTTCCTCCGTAACTCCGTACGACGGATGGACCGAAGAGATCCATATGAAGGAGTTCTAAGCATCTAGTCGTTGAGACTATATTCTTAGCCTTATGACTAGCATGAGCTTGCTTTCTAATTTTGCAAGCATCACAAAAGTGTTGATCAAACTTAAGCTTAGGTAAGTTTCTAACTAATTCCTTAGATGCTAACGATTGAATGAGACGCATATTTGCATGACCTAATCTCCTATGCCACAACGTGGAGTTTTCATCAATCGTTGCTAGACAAATTTTATCTTTAGGCTTATTTCCTAATTTCATCACATATAAGCCTTTCTTCCTAATACCTCTACCTATGACCTTACCATCCTTAGTAATTTCACTATCATGTTCAGAGAAAGTTACTCTACATTTATTATCACATATTTGTCCTATACTTAACAAGTTAAATCTTAAGTTGTCTACATGCTCTACATTATCTATTTTGAGAGAGTCGTTTAAAATCGTACCTTTGCCAATGATGTTACCGCAGAGATTGCTACAAAAAAATAACATTACCTCCATTGTATGCCTTGTACTAACTATTTTATATTAAACGTACTAAAACTATTGAGCAGTTCTATCACTTTGTACAGTCAGTACTAAACAATAAACTATTGGGTACTAAGTTATATACCTAACGGTAATCAGTCAGGAAGTATAATCCCAACAATCCTCCCCTAATCATGATTGTTGAACTATGTTTAACCTTCATGTTTCTTCAGGTTTCTTCTTAAGTTCTTGGAGGATGTATCCAAAACATTTAACCACATTTGTCTTTCTTAAATAACTTTCAGTCTTCTATAACATCCTTTAGCTTTCCATCTATTAGTAACATGTCTTTTCAGCAACACAGCAACATCTTTTCAGCAACAATCCAACTAAGTTAGCTTTGTAGTTTTTGGCAAACTACGAGCCATGAACGGATTTGATTTTCCTTTACCAGTAGTCATTTGCTCTGGGATAGTCAACTCTTTATTTCAAAAATATGGTGAGTTAATTACCATACAGTTTTTGGTAAACTATCTACCATCAACGGAATTGATTTGTCTTTACCAAATACCATTTGCTTTTGGACTAGCCAATGCTTCATTGCCATAACATGGTGTATTGATAAACCATATAGTTTTTAGCAAACTATCAGCTATCAACAGATTTGAGTAGTCTTTACCAAGAATGGTTTGTCTTGGACTAGCAAATCTTCACCATGAAGCAATGGAGTTGAGCTACCTACAATTTTTGGTGTAAAATTGTCATCATTAAAATTGGGATATTGAGAAGTTTTACCACAGGCGTTTCTGCTTATGGACTAGCCAGTTCTTATGCCTATTAAGCATGGTGAACTGATGACTATTTGGTGTGTGATGGTTAACCAACATTCAAACACTTTAATCTCATTTTCAGCATCATCTTCACAATTTGTTGCTTAATAAATATGATCAAATCAAGTACAGCAGTACTTTCTCTTTTAACTTACAATCCAAGATTAAGCATCCTTTGCAATAAATCCTTGGAAAGAGGATATATTCTTTCAACTAACATATGGATGACTGTCCTATCTTTAAGTTCTAGTATGTAAACTCTACAAGCTTCATACAATTTTAAGAAAATAAATCTTTCAATTTGTTTGATCATCCCAGAAAGCATCTTTGATCATTTTTTCTTCTGATGAGGATTCTTCATTATCTTCAAATCTCCCCAAGAATCAAACTCAATTCCTTCTAGTGTATTTTTGGCGTATGTCATCACAAGTCATTACAACGTGAATAAATCTGTCTATCAAAATATATGTAGTACTCCAATAGACATTGAATGCTCTGAAGTTCCATTTGCTCTGTAGCTAACAAGATATCTCCATTTGGTGCTTGATTACCTTGTTAATCTAGCCAATACAGATTTTCTTCCATTATTTCACTATCAATGGTACCTTCAAATGTAACAATCTTTAGACACTTTCTTGGTGCTCCATCATTATATCAACATTGATAGTGGTTTTTTTTTTCTAGCAAGCATCTTTATATGACCACCTTTTTCTTCTTTGTAACCTTGCTTTGTCACTCTCTTAGCAGGTACCCTTTGCTGTGTTTTCTTTCTTTGAATGGTTTATTTAGCAACCTCTTCTTTAAACTTTTTTGATCAGGGTCTTTTACTCCCTTCTTTTCATCTCCTTAATCCTTCTTTCATCTCAAGTGGAACTCCAACAGCAGTGATGAAACTTTCATCAACCTTTTCAACTTTCTCATATAAAAGCTTGTATGTTTCCAAAAGTTTGTTTCGTCTTGTCTGAGTGATTTCTTGTTGCAACATGTTTCAAAAAGTCTCATTTGATTCATTAACTGGTTCTTGTAGGAGTTTATTTTGATTTGCAATAGCTCTTTGGTTTGCAAGAAACCTTCTTTGGCATGCAATTGTATCATGAAGGAACTTTGCTTCTCTTCCCTATAGTGAACTGCTCCTTCTTCATCTTGAAGTCTTAGAAGCTAGAAGTCTATCAGCTTCAATTTTTGCTTGGACTAAATCATTATCATTTGAGAGGGCGTCTTTAGCTTCTTCTTTTTTTTTTTATTCACTAGCTTTTTAATTTTTCTTTTGCATCCCAATCATTTTGTACCTATTAGCCATCTCTTTATCCCTTAGCGAGTTGGCTTAACTTATTTTCGCTTAGGATTACCTTCAGATTTCAGTATCAACACTCATCTTCTTCTTCATTTTCTTTTTCCCTTTAAACTTTGGATCAATCTTTTTGAAGAGGCTATAATGTAATAATATCTGGTTGAAGTAGGCCTAAGTCTCTCAGTATCTCAACATCCTTTAAGTTCACTCCTTTCTCTTTTTTCTTGAAAATGCTTTGGCTTGACTCATGTTGAGAGAAGACATTGAGCATTAGTTTCATCATCTCCAAACAATGTAGGAGTATGTGTTTGAGTTATTGGAGCTAGCACTTCTTTTTCAGTTTGAATCATCAGTACCTTCATCTGCGGTCTGTTTAGGTACTGCCTACCTTCATCCTTGTCAGTACTTACTTTTGATTAGTCAGTACTAACTTAATGATTTGTCAGTATAACTTTTTCCTTGTTAGACGAAACTAATCTTCAGAACTAACTTCTTATCATTCCCTTCTTTCTCTTCATGCACTACAAATTTGACCCCTTCCCATATATTGAGCATTTTGTATCTATAAAATCAACATATCATCAGCTAAGCTCATTAAACAATGGTAATCTTTATGGACTGAAGGTTTCAGTAGCTTTGGCAGGTTTCTACCCTGTTGGATACAGACTCTTTTTGCATTAATGTTTCTTCAAGGACTTCTTTCCTGCCAATCTTTTCTTCAAGGAGACACTCTTCATCCAAGCTCTGTGGTGTGTGATAACAGGTTTGGCTTTCTTCTTAAGCTTTTTGATCTGTTCCTTCAAGTGTTTTATTTCCTTGGCTTGATCTGAATCTTGTGTACACAAGGAGATACAAAGATCATACACACTTTGGAGTGTCATGTCACCTCATTCCCTGAAAGGATTTATCATGGGATGATGACCTCCATTGATTCCACCTTGAAAGCTCTCTGGAATAGAATCAGGAATATGAGTAGAAGGTGAAGGTTTAGGGGATGGGTCAGACTAAGGCTCAACATTGGCTGCACATGGGTGAGGAGGAGAGGGTGTAGATTGTGGTTTAGATGGTCTTTCTGAAGTGGCACCCTCATCCTTAGTTGGTTGTACCAACATAGAAGCAAATAAGGTGTGATGTCCTAAAAATGGGGTGGGGGAGTGGGGGGGGGTCAAGGGGGCAGTGGGAGGTTTGGTTTGGGGGGAGGTGGGTTGGGGGGGGTGGGTTAGGGTGGGGGGGTGAGGGGGGGGGTGGGGGGAGGGGTAAATCGGGGGTGGGTGGTTGGGTGGGTGTTTGCGGGGTGGGGTGGAGGTGGTGGGAGGTGGGGGGGGCTTGCTTGGATGGGGGTTGGCGTTGTGTGGCGTGGTAATGTGGGGTATTTAGTTTGGGGGGGGGGGGGGTGGTTGGATGTAGGGGCTGGGTGTGGGGGGGTGGGGGGGGGGGGGGCTGGTGGGTGTGTGGGTGAGTGGGTGGGGTGGGGTGGGGGGTTGGGGGGGGGGGGGTGGTAGGGGGTGGCTGGGGCGGTTTGGTGAGCACGGGGCACTTTGGGTTTATTTTTGGTTGTCTGTTGATTATTGTCCTTTGTTTTGCAAATTTTTTTTTGTTTTTTTTAAATTTTCTGTCTTTTTTTCTTATTTTTTTTTTTGATTTTCTTATAATTTCTTATTTTAGCTATTTTTTTTATTTTTATTTTTTTTATATTTTGTTTGTTTTTCTTTTATTTCCTATTTTGTTTTTTTTTTACTTTTTGTTTATTTTTTTTTATAAGCTATTTTTATTTATATAATTTTATTTATATACTTTTTTTTCTTTTTTTTACCCTTTTTAACCATAAAGGAGAAAACTTTACTTGTCAAAGCATTTACAAGAAAATGGTCTAAAGGTACTGGTACATTCATTAGCTGTTTATCTAAAAGATTGAAATGCTTGAGTTACATATCAAACTTTTTCTTTGCATTCATTGTCTAAGCATACATTCATAAAATAATTTTAGAAAAATTATATTCTGATTGATAGTTAAGCAAATTTACTAGAGTGCAATGGTTAGTGGAATTAATCCCAAATAGGAGATGCTTTATGAACTTTAGTACAATGTTTCATTGTATGAAAAAGAAATTTCATTGGGGTGGAAAACAAGCTTTGTTAGTCTAGACCAGTTAAATTTTCCTCATTCCCCATGAGCGTTATAACATCAAATATAGCCTAATTTGGTATAGTAGAGAATCTATCCTATCAGCATCATCAAAAAGAAGATCACTTCTTATTGATGCTTCAGAGATAGACACAGGCTTGCAGTACTTGGCAGTAATTTACCTAACGTTGTGTTGATTATTTGGTATTTAGCAGGACATCCAAAACTGTTCAACAATGTAGTAAAGACTATGGAGACTTACTGTGAGAGCATTGTGATGGAGCTTCGCGCTAAGCAAGAATTAGAAGTTCAATAACCTCATGAAACTCTGCATTCCCAGTAGTCTTTTCCAAATATGCGACCATGTTGCGTTTTGGGCACGATTCAAGAACAGCCATGATTGGAGATCGTCGGTGAGTGATAGATTAGGACTTGAATGAAAGAAAGTATTTAAGAGAGATTACGTGAGTGAACTGTGCAATTGAGATGGGTTTTATATAGGTTTAGGAAACCTAAAAAAAAAAAAAATCAAAGCAAATGTTTCTATTTATACTTATATACCCTTGGCGGTATTTTCTTCTCGTTCTCTATAGCTGTACTATCTTTGCTACGGTATTACTTAGCACTGTTGGTACTAATATTGTCAAGCAGAATGAACAAGTTTGGCAACAACAATGCTTCAATAGTCTTTATCTCTTCCCAATGACTCTTTAAAACCCAATTAACTTCTTGAAATGTGTACTGATGGTGGACATGGCTTTGCACACTGAACACGTCATACAAAATATACAACAAATCATATGCTGCCCTTACTAATGAGCTTATTGGGATGAGCATCCTATTTGTTAACAACTAAGAACTAACACCTGCTCACATCAAATGCCTTGGTTAGTAAGATCAACTGATTGGTCTCAGAGTGTATTTTAAGTACCTAAAAGGTTTCTTCACAAAAGCATTCCCTTATTGAAGTGGTGCCCTATGGCAATATGCTTTGTCTTGGAGTTATATATGGATTTTTACAATGCAGGAATTTTTACTTTCATTATCATGTAGTCTTTGTGTTCATGAAATGGAACCTATAGTTTAACATTTGATTTTGAATCCCATAGACTTGCCCACTGCGGCAATTTGCTTGCAGCAACAATATTTGTCTGTAGTAGAAGTAGCCAATTTTGTTTGCTTTTTGCATGCCAAGAATAAGTCCTTCTGCCAGGAAAATGACATCCTCTGTTGTGGATTTTTGTAAGGTTTTGCCTCTAGCATAGATCACTATCTGATTGGCTTCAGGTCAAATGAGGACACTCTAGGATACAAAGGCCGTTGGGTTTGCCCTTTAGTTACCTAAGATTCTCTTACACCACTTAGATGGGAGGTTTTGTAGAGTGACCTAAACCTAGAACAAGCCCAAAATGTAAAAATAATATCAGGCCTAGAAGAATCAAGTACATTAAAGAAAACCAATCATGGATCTATACAGCTTGTACATCCACCATCACTAGCGTTCCTCATCATTGGGGACCAAAGGCTCTATGGGTTCAATTGGTGTAACTGCAGTTTACACACTGATAAAATCAAACTTCTTTAGGATTTCTTAAACATATTTATTCCTGACTAATAAAGATACCATCTTCCTTTTTGTAGACTTGTAATCAGAAAGAAGTGTGAGCTCTCCCATGAACTCATTGAAAATCTACTCTTCATTAAGGGCCTCAAATTCATCACACCTAGATTTTCTTTTGTTTAGACCAAAAAATGATATCATCCTCATAAACTTGATTCTAATATGATATCATGTTTTTGTCCGTCTTAATGAAAAAGAGTCTTGGTCAATAGTTCCTCTTCTGTATCCCTTTCTTCAGCAAGAAAGTGATAAAGTAGCATACCAGGCTTTGGCGAGCTTGGGGTAAAACCATTAGAGCTTGTCATATTTGTAGTCCTTCTTTAGGATACTTAGGATTCTATAAAACTGGAGGTTGAGACACTAAGACTCGTCATCAATTTTGACCTACAGTGGAAAGGCACTTTTCATATTCCATTGATAGGACTATGAATCCAAATGTAAGAGGCAAGGCCTAAATGATCCTATGGCTTCAATCCGGGCACAGGAGCAAACCTTCATCATAATTATTTCTTCCTCTTGCCAATGTCCCTGAGCAACTAAAACCTTGCTTATTTTTAACCACAACTCCACTCTATTCCTTTTTATTTTTGTAACCTATTTTGCCTTCAATTGCCTTTTCCACAATGAAATCTACATAGAATCCAGACCTTTGAATCTGTGAATTTGCAGCACGTCTTCTTCTGCATAGTCACCAACTTTCATCTTCAAGTGCTTCAAAGATCTTCTTGGGTTCATTTTGAGACAAGAAACAAGCAAATAAACAATGCTGGAAGTCCTTGTGATTATTTCTCCTTTGCTTTTGAATATAGCTTACAAAAGCATGGGCCTAGAACTTTTGGTCACTTTGCTTCTTGTTTGAACTGCTGATTCTGGATCTCCAAGAATTAGATTTGAAGGATGGATAAAGTTAATCCTTGATGAGGGAATAGGACTGACATTCACAACAGGTTCTAAATTTGTGAAGTCAGCCACTGCACCCTCATCATCATAAGATAAATTGCTAAAAATACCATCAATAGGATTTGCATAAATTTCCTCAAGTGCAGGTAATTCTGAATCATCTTGTTCAGTATTGGTTAGATAAGTGAAGGATAGTCCATCATAAGGACTGGCAGTACTAACTGGTGTGCTAGCAGTATTAACTATGTTAGTACTGCTAGCTTTAGCAGCTCCTGCTTGTTGAAGCAAATCCTCAGTTTCTTGGGCAAAGTCCTTTTTGAGAGCTTCAGCTACATCATTAGCATCCTGTTCTTGTCTTTTAAGTCTTTCAAGCTCATCCAAAAAGACTTGATTCTCCTTATCTACTTGCCAGATATCAGGATGCTTGGTAGGTTCTTCACTTGCTTTTGAGCTCTTGACTGTTGAAGTATAAGAAGACCATATTAGCAGTACAAAGTAGTCTTGAGCAGATTCAGCTTCTAATTGGAGTGTATGCATCAATATTATTTTTGTACTGATTTTGATTAGTTCTCCTTGTGGACTGAATGTTTGTTAGCTTGATTATCTGAATCACAGGTTGATAATTCATTGATATCAGTTTAAATAATCAAGGAATTCAAACAGCCAAGTTTGTCCTTTTCTGTAAACATTTTGGTTATTCTCTAAAAAGGTTTATGTGAGGTTTTTCTTTTAATCTCTTTGTTTCTAAATTGTAAACCCTAAAGCCTTGCTTTGTAGAGGAATACCCAACTAAAAACCATCAATTGATTTCCCCTTAAACTTGCCCAGGTGCTCTATGGTATTCAAGATGGTACATAGCACCCAAAAGGTTTATCGTAGCTTATGGTATTGGTATTTTACCAAGTGACAAGCTCATTAAGGTGTCTTTTTGAGGCTTGGTCTCTAATACCCTATTTAGGAATTACATAGCACGTACTAACTGCTTCAGCCCAAAGTGTTAGTAAAATGAATCGGCTAGTTAGTTTTAGCGCCTTAATAAGGGTTATTCTTTCTTTAACAACTCCATTTTGTTGAGTGGAGTTTGGCATTACCGTATTCCTTTTGACCTACTTAATTCAATAACATCCCCTGTTAGTAAATTCATGTACCATTAATACATCTAATAGTTTTAACTTTTTTGATTTAATGGTCTCTCAATTTGTCTTATAACGTCCTTAAGGATCCTATAGTTTTATCCTAAGTTCTTAAGAAGAACACCCAACCTACAACCTGCAAAAATCATCAATGTAACAAGAAATTAAGTATTATGGTTTATGTCCTTATCGATGTAAGTCCAAACAAAATCATATGCAATAAGCTGTAAGGGTGACTAATAGATTCATGATTTGGCCTTAAGGAGGCTTTGTGTTGCTTTCCTTTCTGCAAGCAACAAATGTGTGGTCATTTTGAAAAATTTTGACAGATAAACCTCTTACAAGGTTTCCTTCACAGTTTGTTTAGTTTTTAAAGTTTACTCTGGACCAACCTATGCATTTGTTAGTATTCACAATTTGGCTTGTGCAATTCAAACAAGATAAACTATAGAATGGAACAATGTTCTCTTAAATGTGAATCTGTACATATTGTTTTGGTCTGGGGATTCTAAAGGAATCTAGATTATCATAGTTACTTAAATTAGGAGACAAAACAAGATCATTCAATGTCAGTTGAATAGACCTTGTTCTTTGTCACATATCTCGTGACACAGAAATAGAGATTGAATGCTTGTGTTCTTCTCACAAGACACATCTCAAATCTAACTTTCCTGATTTTATTTTACCTTTACTTAGTGATGTACATTTATTCTCCAAACAGACAACAAGGTCCCATTAGAGGTTGCTATTCAGCAATGTAGGCTTGTTCCATTCATGTGCCTAGAACCATCCATATTAATATCCCTTTGTTTTGGAAAGTTCTGTGTGGATAATCTGCACATTAAATAAAGAGATTAGATTCTCTTAGGGACCCAAGCCTATTTGGGCTTGAGTCTGCCTAGTGGATCTTTGAAAGTAGCACAATCTCTATGTCTTGATCCACCATTGTATTTGGAGGATTTTATGTGCCAGTAATGTCTTTTTTGGTCTCCAAATTTACAACCTGCTGTGGGCTTAACAGATGTTTCCACTTTTTCCCCCAACAGCATAGCTGCATTTACTCGGCAGTATTACCTTTTGTTTTGAAAAAATTTGTTCTAAGTATGTTCGTGTTATTAAAAGGCCTTTAAATGGCTGAATAAGTTTTATGATAAATAGTTTTTGGTTTCTAACTTATTCACCAAAAGGTTTAACTTTACTATTTTCCTTGCAGCCATTAGTTAGTACTGATAATGTTTAAAATTATGTCTAGCAATGTAACATTGTACTACCGCTAGCTCTATTTGCTAGTTTTACTAACCGGGAATTTTCTCAGTTTTAGTTAATAATACTGTAGGAACAACTGGTTCTTATGATTTACTCTTTGCAAGCATTGTTCCAAAATTGGCCTAATCTCTTTGGACTAGACTTCTTCTCATCCTATTGTTATAACTAGCTTGCTTGAGCCATCCTTTTTCATGGAAATACAATCTTAATAAGATGACGTTAAGACTTCCACTACAAAACGATGCTATGGTAGTTAAACCCATATCCCAACCTTTTGTAACTTAGTATTTTTATATGTGTGGAATTGTTTCCTTACAGTTTACCTAGGAGTTCTTTTACTTGCGGGTTAGCAAAACTAGATGTTTCCTGTTTTTAGGTTAGTAGAGAACATGCTCATAGTACTATCTGATTCATACTCCTCTTGATAGGGAGCATAGACCAAAAACCTTAGGTTGATTATATTCTACTTTGGGTTCATTGACAGTGGTTAGGCCAAAAGATTCAATGGGTTTCAACACTACAATCTGATTCACATGTATCAAAGTCACTGGTTTGGGTTTCAGATTCACTAGTTTAAGTCTGTTTTGGACCATATGTAAATTGTGAGTAATCTATTTCAATATCAGGTCCGGATGGCATGTAAAACTTCATTTTCATTACTCAAAATCCCATCATATCTGTGATCCCCATTCCCAAGTCCAAATTTATCATTAGCACTCATCTGACTATTTTGCAAAAGACTAATATTTTTAAAAGAGTTGTGCCATTTTTCTACTTTAGCTTTTAAATCTTCTTTTTCTTTTTCAGCTTCTGCCAATTGTTTCTTATGGTATGTAAGGACATCTATTTTATCATCTAAGTCTATTTTCATAAACCTTATCTTTTCCTCATACTAAAGTTGACCTTGTTGATGAGCAACCAATTGTGCTTCAACTTTCTTTAATGCTTGAGTATATGCCTTAATTTCTATGCTTGCATCTCCAAGAATGTGCTCTGTGCATCATACAGTTTTTTAAGTTTAGCATAAGACTCTTTACACTCATTTGAACAGGAAGTTACCTCTGTGTCTGAGCCTGAGCTGTTGCAAGCCATCAAAGCATAATCTTCTTCTTCTTCTGAGTGACTGGTCCAATCTACACCTTCTCCATCAATAGTCACCAATGCTTTAGAGTCCTCCTGCTTACCAGATCTTCTCCCATCCTTATTGCCAGAGTTCCAAGCATCTCTCCTCCTACTATCTTGATTTCCCTTGGTTCTACACTCTCTAGCAAAATGGCCTGTCTTGTGGCAATTGTAGCACTCGACTTTGGTTTTATCAAAACCAACTGGTTCCTTTGCATCAAATTGTAGCTTTCTACCAGTCTTTTTGTAGAACTTTTTCATTCTCATCGAAATCATGGCCACCTGCCATTTCAAGTCCATTTCTTCTAAGTCAAATTCATCAAGCTGTTCCAAGTCCTCATGATCCAATTGAGGGCAACTGGATTGATTTGCAAGTAAGGAGTATGATGAAGTTTGTTCATACTGTGAGTTATGACCAGAAGTATTAGAAACACTATAAGCGGTACTAACATCATTAGTACTGCTGGTGTTCTCAGAGACAAATGCCACATTTTGCGTGCTAGAGGATGATGCAGTAGAGCCTTTTACATCATTCTCAAAGACTCTTAGATTATTATACAGATCATCAAAGCTGAGACTGTCCACTCCTGGCTTGGTCCTCATGATTAAGGAAACTTGAGACCAGGCAGAAGGTAGAGATCTAAGGAATTTCTGATTTGCATCCTCAGTGGATACACCTGCCCCATGAATCTCTAATTGACTCAGAAGACTTTGGAATCTGTCATACCCTTTATGCAGTCCTTCTGAGTTTGATACAGAGAATCCTTCAAACTGTTGCTTTAAGATATACTTCTGCATCTTCTTTGATTCGTCATTTCCACCAAATCTAGATTTGATGGCATCCCACATCTCTTTTGCATCAGTCATTTTATGAAATTTAGCAAGATGATCTTCTGGTAAAGCCATAAGCAAAGTGGTCCTAGCTTTTCTTTCTCTTTCTCTGGCTAAGATTTCTTCTGCAGTCCTTGGAGGCAAAACCTTGATTTGACCTTGTGTATCTGTGGTGATTGATACAGGTCCATTCCCATTTTGTATAACTTCCCAGATTGGATAGTCTGTATGGGCCAAATAATGTTCCATTTTCATGGCCCATATATCGTATTCTCCCTTTTTGAGAATAGGAAGTTTGATGGTTAAAACAGTATGAGGAGTTTGTTATGTTGGTGTTTGTGATGATGGTGGTGGTGGTGGTGGTGGAATTTCATCTTGTGAACCAGACATGATTCGTTTTGTAAGATAGAGATTTATAACTGGTTTTTGTTCTTCTTACTCAGAGTTTCTCACAGGCTCTGATACCACTTGTGAGTCCCAAACTGAACAGATCTTTACAGCCTACTAAGGGTGATAACCAACTTGTATAAATACAGATTGACTATAGAGAAAACACTGACTATGAATACTAATTGTATATGCGAAATCTACACAATAGTACTAAGAAGAACGATGATAAACTAAACTTTGATTTCTATTAATCTGTTAAAGTGATTACAGATTACTAACTATGAGATATGGTTGTATAAGATGAGTTGTTCTTGTTCTTTTCTCTCTCTAATGCCGTATGGTTCTTTTTATAGACCAAGGATAAACCCTAACAGACTTACAAAATGCACAAAAGATAATACATATCCTTTCCTACGATATCTCATACATATCTCTTAAACGGTACTAACTATTTTCTACTAACGGTACTAACTATCTGATCAGTACTTAACATTTTGTACTATCAGTACTAACTATTACTAGCGGTACTAAGTATAGAACTAACGGTACTAAGTTAGGAATGTATATTTCCCAACAAAAACCTTGGATGAGACCATAGGAATCCCGATGGAGGTAGAACCTTTGGACCATACGAAACTAGAGGATTTAGGCTTGAATACTTGTAATCATGACATTCCTCTTAGTTATAGGGAAATTCCTAGTGTTGATGAACCAGAGCCTAAACCTTTACCCAATCTTACATTCTTATGTGTAAATCTAGGAGATAAAAGAGGAACAGACCCACCCATCAACCCATATAGTCCGGGTAGTTTTAGGATGAAGGTAGTAAAACTCTTGACCATTCATACACCCCCTTCACCCCACGTGGTATACTTCCATCGAAATGGTGTGTATCGCTACTATCACCCACACTTAACCTCAAGTGTAGGGGAGACCCACCTTTTGCGCGTCAAATAAGCATAGAGTGAGGCTCGTGACTCAAACAAAAACAAGCGCTTATTGGGAGGCAACCCAATCTATTATGTTCCTGTATATTAGGTGTGTCTTGTGTGTTTGTTTTGAGTCATATGATTGAGTTAATCAAATTTGTGGTTTTTGCAGTAAAATTTTGCAGAAAATACTAATGGGACTTGCGTGCAGAAATTTTTCATGAAAAGAAAAAAGGTTTTTCTTTACAGTGGCTGGAGACGGCGTCATGATTTTTCTTGATGGTGTCGCCATCCCAGCTACAGTAAATTTCATATTTTTTTTAATTTTTGAATTAACTTTGTACAATTTTTGGAATTTGTAATTTTCTTAAAATCTGCAGAAAACCACGATCACGTTAACACATTCATCCTTTCTTTATTGATTTCGTAGAGTCTAAACTTAGTTAATGAGTAAAGACATCAAATAACGTCTATTTTATAGCATCATTTATCCCATGTAATTAACCCATTTTGTATAATTATTGTAAAGAATTATTACTTAATCTTTTATATTTGAGAATTGCAGTAATTATGGAGTACTTGGTGAAAGTTAATTAAAAGGCACGCATTCTGGAGCTTAAACGAAGAAATATGAATAAAACTGATTCTGACATCCTATACGCCGTATTCATCAAGGAAGATACGGTGTATCAGTGCCTACACTTCGCTAAAGATGACGAAGGAACAAGATCCAATACGCCGTATCCAGAGAATTCAATACGTCGTATTCAAGATATAGAAGGTGAATATTCTTGAAGATATCAAACGTGTTCCTTACTCTAAGAAATCCCCAATACGCAGTATCCCACGTCGCCCGATACGGAGTATCGATTAGTTTCCAGACACTGTAAATAGACGATCCTAAACTCAGTTTTAGAGATGAAAGTGTGCTTTTAACCACCAAGGTCGATTTTTAGAAGACAAAAGAAGCCAAGAAGGTGTAGCAACGTGCTTCAATCCATAGGGAAACCCTTGTAATTCATATACTCTTGATAATCGTTCAATCTTTGGTATCATTCGTTTAACTCGGTTAGTTACTTTGTTTGATTCGATTATTATGTTTGTATTCATCACAATGGTTATTGGCTAATACCTTTAGGTATTAGCCATATTTATGAAGATTTCAATGTTTGGTTTGTTTATCTTGATTGCTTAATTAATCGTTAGTTATTGATTATGTTTATCATATAATTCTCGTTTATGTGCTTTAATATGCGTTCGATCTATATCTAAGGATATCGCCTGTAGCTTAACTAGATATCGGATAGTTCTCATATAGCAATTTATATAGTTGGAATTAATAAGATCACAAATAAAGTCCTGCTAAATCCGTGTCTAAGGATATCGTATGTAGCTTAGCTAGATATCGGATAGTGCCTTTGGTTTAGTGAACAAGTTAGACTAGCATGTGACCTAGAAAGAATCTAACAAATAACTTTCTGATTCCTTTGGCTTAGTATGGATTGTGATCTACCACTTATATAAAATACCATAAGCAGTAAGTTGGTAAAGTCTCTATGAGCTAGGGTTTAACAAGATTACCATTGCTTTAATCCCTAAGATAGATTATAATCAGTAAAAAAGGATGCTTTATGCGGATATGTTTAATTGTGACAGAATTCTTAATATATAGGTCTTAGGAAGAAGTAACGCCTAAGTCTTAAGAATGATATGCCGCCTCGAGATAAGTAGTCATTGCACTAATAAACAAACCTTCGTTTTAATTAGAATATATATGGTTAATACGTTTCCATTACATTAGGCTTCACCGCATCTTTATCTTCTGTCTATCGCCTTGTATGTGTTAATTGTCACCAAAACCTAAGGTTAGATGCCCAAAACTATGCCAGTCTCTCAGGATGAAAACCCATCTTTTGCAATAGTTTTAGGTTTAACTTAGATAACTAAAATACTGATAGATTAGATATTAACGCTCTCGCTCTTAGTGATCGACACCCTACTTACCATGAAACTACCACCGACCGGGTACACTTCCCGTTAAAGTGTTGTTTTTGGTTAAGTTGGCAAAATATAAATTTAAAACTTGAATCATAAAATCACACACCTTACCACAACGGCACACTAAGTTTTTGGCGTCGTTACCGGGGAGTAAAGTTGTTTAATTCTTATTTATTAGTGTTTTAGTTTAGTTTAGTTTAGATTAATTTGCATGTTTGTTCTGTGTGTTTAATTTTTTGAATTGTATATTTTTGCATATTGTGTGTTTGTGTGTTTTTCTGCATTATTCAAAGTCCGATGTAAAAAAAGAAATTTTAAACCAATACGGCGTATCCATCCCTTTGGATACAGCGTATAAATTTTCATAACCAATACAACGTATTCTATTCATAAAGTCCATACGGCGTATTCAGGATAATTGAATACGGCGTATAGACTATCTGATACATTAATAGACTCTTAATTTATTATGTTTTCGTGCTTTATCATACACCTTCTTCCGAAACATATACTACTGATTGTTTGTCCTCTGTTGCAGGTAGTGCGTTACAAGGAGTTTGGAGAACTCATTCAACCTTTCAAAGACCCGGAACGAGTATCATAATTGGATAGGAAGCTTCTCAAGACAACTAGTCTTGATTGTTCGAGTTTTCTAGGGACTCGACCTTATTAATGATCCCGAGAATCAGTTTGGAAGAAGAGATTACAAGAAACAATGATGGAGCTTACTTTAGAAGAGTCTTTAAGCATGTTCATGGCCAAGATTGCAAAAAGGCACAATGAAAACACCAACTTGATCAAGGAATTACGAGCCTCTACGGACTTCGCATTAAGGAATCAAAAATCCTCGATCAAAGCTTTGGAGATCTAAGTCAGGTAGATGAGCATTATTTTGCATGAGAGATGTTGATCCCAACTTAAGATCGATTCCTTTGCTTGAAAAGGTTAAGTTACTTTGGATAAATCTAAAACAACTATGATAGAAACTTTGTGAATACTAAAGAGTATGCAGAATCTACTCTTTAATACTTAGAAGAATGTTAATAAAATAGTAAAATGTATGAACAATGATATTACTGAAAAGCTCCAATATTATTATTATTATTATTAATACGAGTACTCTGTGTAGTACTAGGGTTTACAACCTTGAAGCTATAAATCAAAAATGTATATGAAAAACCATAACCTAGGATCTCCTTTTATACACTAAGGAGTCCTTTACAAGATAACTACAAATCTTCTATAATTCTAATCTTATACGTATCTTTCTAACTTTATAAGACATACACTGAATAAGTCAATACAAATCACTTGACACGTCTTTATCTCTTTAGCAGTCTTAATCTTCATCCAGCAGTCTTATGTTCTTCAGCAGTCTTAAGTTCTTCAGCAGTCTTAAGTTAGTACTGGCAGTACTAACTTACTCTAGCAGTACTAACTGTTTAGTACTGGCAGTTGTAACTTGAGCAGTACTAACTCTTGGCTTGGCAGTACTAAGTATGAAGACTTTTAATTCCCAACAATCCTCCCCTAAACTTGTGATTTACCTCCAAATCATCAAGTTTCTTGAATTAAACCTTGTCCTTTGAGAGGATGCTTCCAAACACTTCATATTCTTAATCTTTCAGCCTGCATGAATATCTTCCTAAGAAGTTCTCTAGACATCTCATTATCTTGATCCACCAAGAGCTTTGCTACTAGCATCAATGTAAGAGTTCCTCTTGACAATGGATACTCCTTCTCTACCAGCATGTAGATGTCTATTCCCTTCTCTATAGACACATGATGCACTCCACATGAATCATATAGCCTCCAAGTTAAATCATGAATATGCTTTTGAAGCTTTCATAACTCATCATCTGTATCTGGTTCAAATAATCTCTTCAACCCAACCGATATATCTCTTTCTTTGTCATCTGTTGGTTCTGTTGAATTGAACTTCTCTTTAACCAGACTCTACAGTATCACTAAGTCATCCCTGTCAAAGGCTTTTAGCATATCATCAAAGAAGTGATGTACCTCAGTATGATTTCCAACTCTGATGATCTTCTAGTACTTCCTAGTGCCTTCATTGTAAATCTCCCAGTCAATTATTAGATACTTAGTTTGTAAGGCTTCAACATTTATCCTTTGCTCTAGAACTATTATCATCATTTGTTGTAGCTCTTCTTGTGATAGTTCATCAGCTTCTCTATCTCTTGGTTCTTCAGCTAGTTCTGAGCTTTTACCAGTCTTTTGCCTCTTAGAACTTTCTTGATTAAGTTCTTCTTCTGCATCCCTTTTTGAACTTCCAGCTGCTAACTCAGGAACTAATCTGTCACATTCACTCTCTATTAGAACAAAAGTGTTTACCTTCCTCATTGTTGTTTCAAACAAAGTCTTGATCTAATCAAAGAAATAACCTCTCAACTGATGTAGTGTATATCAGCCATGTTCTTCAGATAATTAGACATTTGATTCCTCTTCTGATTCCTTTTCTGACCTTTGGTCAGTGGTTTTCTCAATCGTGGTCTTGAAACTATTTCAAGAAAGGAACGCATGTAGGAAAACCAGCCTCTGTGGTCCGACAAACTAGATGACGCTTTGTGGGATTTTCGTACTGCTTTTAAGACACCAATTGGTTGTACACCTTATAAGTTAGTATACGGAAAGTCTTGCCATTTACCTATCGAATTAGAGCATAAAGCATATTGGGCTTTGAAACATGCTAACTTCGATCTTAAAACCGCGGGTGATCACCGCAAGTTTCAACTTGATGAACTAAAATAAAGCTTCCGTTGATCATACTTAACGAGAATCTTTAATATTATAAAGAGAGGACGAAGAAGCTTCATGACTCAAAGATCAAAAACCGCATTTTCAATGTTGGTGATCGAGTTTTACTCTTCAACTCTCGTCTTAAGATATTCTCCGAAAAGCTTAAAACTCGTTGGTCAGGACTTTTCACCATCACCAAAGTTTTTCCATACAGAACAATTGAGTTATCTCAACCCGCTGGTCCAACTTAATGTGAATGTCATGCGTGTGAAGCATTACTTCGGAGGGGACTTACCACCCAAGGTAGTCCAGGATCTCCACACTTTCTCCAAGGACGAATGAATTCGGGTATCGTGTCAACTATGTACTCGGTTACCAAAACAAAGCCTCGTGGGAGGACCCCCATACTTATCCTATCTATTATTTCTATTGTGTAGTTAGGGGGGTGGGGGGCCTTGTACATCTTTCCGATCTAGTTGTTGTTTGTACTTGTGATTGTTTGCAGGATTGACCCAAAATTTTCTAAAGAATATCGTGTTTGGTGTTTTGTCCCGGTTCACTCGAGCTTCCTAGCCTTTGCTTGCCATCAGTTTGGGGAAATCCGATATCCTAAAGATTATTATCGACTAACATTTATCTTTTAGCACACTTGATAAACAGCTTAAGATTTTTGTGATACTTTCTTCAGGCTTGAGTTATGCATTCGACCTTTTTGAGTTCTAGTATGGGGTTTCTAGCTAGGAAACATTGATGACAATGTTTAATTTTAGTATGGGGTAGTATATCTTCGATATAATCTTACCTATTTTTGCCCGTTGTTCTCACGTACCCCGTTTTTGTAACACCCCCAAAATGGGTCGCAGCGGAATAATGGTCCGGGGCGTGTTACTTCAAGATCAACAGCACAAGATATATATAAGAACGACACAAAAAGTCGTTTAAATTGATACATTGGATTTAATTATAAGACATAATACAAAAGCATAAAGCTTTACTTGTTCCTTGTTTAATATTACAAAAGACAACAATACATTTCCCAAAATATGATGCACATAAATCTTTAAGTGTGCAATCCAAAATGTAATCCAATGCATCCTTGGCACCTCGTGCCTATTGACCTCCTAAAAACATTGCTTAAAACGTCAACAAAAATGTTGGTGAATTCATAGGTTTATGTATTTAAATTATGCAGGACCGCAAGACTTTCCCGTGATGTTACAACATATGCCACATCACAAACCAATAAACTGTTGCACAAGCTCATGACACTGAAGCTTCAAACCTATATTTGCTATTTTAGCCTTATTAGCCCGTACAGATTTTGTAACCCGCAACATCCAACGACATAGTCAACGTTCGTTCCCAAGTGATAGCTAATCACCCAAAACGGGGAGTTAATCCCAATAACCTATTATAACATCGGCGCTCGACATAATGCAATTAACAACTACATCTAATGCACATTTACAGTTCGTGATAAAGGGCTCAAGAGGTTATCCCGCTACTTAGGCAAACACATAATCAATATATTTAAAACACTTGCGTCCAATTTATAAAACAAAGCATGTTTTCACCCCAAATAATAGTAAATCAGTAAAACTATAAAAAGTGGGGCTATGAACTCACCTTGAGTACTGATAGTCCAAATAACACAGATAAAACGTCACGCAAAACGTTTAGATGCAACCTATTTAAATTAGTCGTATAAGTACTGAGTACGTTAATTAATAACATTATATAATCCTATAGTTGTTACATCTACTATCGTCGGCAATCATAAATAAAGAGGTATGACATGACGTATGAGGAGTTAGACACTTTAAATCGTAATCCAGACAACCGTCCGATACGCCATCCAAGAGGCCTCATTAGAAACTCTCTAGTAATTATAGCACTTTGAAAACCAGCTAGAATAAAAACAAATTCTATAAAGCATAATCCACCGACTAATCGTTTTAGTAAAATAATATTCATAAGTGAAAACGTTTATAAATAACTTTTACGTAAAAATGACCTAAATTTGTCGTTTTAAAGTCCGTGGCTGCTCCGCGTTTCTTACGTCCACGTCCTTCGTAGTAAGACGATGATCAAATATTACATTTCAAGTTTGATATTTCTGCGATAATAGTGTTTTTACTATTCACTACAGCGAATATACACGTTTTTTACGTTTAATTAGCGAAAACTCGTATTTGTAGATAACTTATACGTTTTTAATATCGAAGTTAGTGATTCTTTGATACGTCTTGTTAGTAAAAGATTGTATAAATTTTATAAAGTTAATCCCACCTGATGAATAGTGCTTTTACTGTTCATAGTTTATAAATTACTTTTAATAAAACTTTAATTAACGTAAACGTCGTAGTTTTTTTATTCGTTATAGTTCTTGTTTTTATAGCGATTCGTTCGAGTACGATCTCGTAATTAAAAGTTTATATCCATATTAGAATGTTTTAAAAATACAAGTTGCTATGTATGAATCTAAAATTTTATAAAAATAGTTTTATAAAGTATTTATCTCGTAAACTCGTACAACGTAAGCTTATTCGTTATAAATCGTTTTTCGAGTTTCTTATCATTTTGGAATCGTCACGAGACGTATTATTATTATATTATATCAAACCTACTGTATGAATTTCGGATTTAAAACAACCCCTAAGTATTCATGTGTATATCATATAAAAACCTGTTTTTATGTATTATTTAATTTTAGTAGTATTACTTAAAAAACCTAATAGCTAATTTTTAACATATTGATACGTTATAATAATGTCCAAGTTCATCCATATTCCTTATAAGGTCATTGTAACAAGTTTAACAATTTTAGTTCACAAACTGTTCACATGTGAAATAGATTAAGTGACCTTATAAAACCCTAATTATTACCCTAAACATGTTTTATACTTAAACCATATGTTAAACATACTTTTACATTCATTTTTCCATGAAAATTATAACAATAGACATAAGAATAAGTTCATAAAATCATAAACATAAGTAATAACTCATTTAAACATATTAAAAAGTCCCATTAGTGGTGATTATAGTCCATAAAAAACAAATTACACATAAAATCATAAGAAATAAAAGTGATGAAGGGAATTAAGGAAACGACCTTGGGATGATGTATGGATGAGACAAAAATGCTAACACTGCAGTGTTTAGACTCAAAACCCAAGCTTACAAGCTTATAAACCCAAGATTAGGTTTGAAACCCTAATCTTCCCTTTTCTTCTTAAATCCTTGCAAATGAAGAACCAATGCTTGCAAACACCTTAGTGTGCCTTAGGATTGATGTGTAAAGGGTTGTATGGATTATATAAAAGTTTTGTATGGATTGATTATGTTTGTTAATTGAGCCGTGGGTTTTGGGAGAGAAAGGAGAAAGGAAAAGTGAAATTTTCTTAAGTAAAAGAGTATGAAACTTGACTTATGCATGCATGAATATATATAGGAGAGGTTATAAGATATTTACTTGCAAAGTTTGACCAAGAAATTCAAAGGGGGGGTGAGGTGTGCCGTGGGATTCAAGGGGACAAGGGGACCAAAAAGGAGGGTTTCAAGGGCTTTAAAGCTTATGTTTATGTGTTCCTCCTAATGGGAATCATCCCATGAAATCAAGGGTTAGTGTTTTATAGTTTAATTTCTTTTATATAATGTTTACTTGTGCTTTTATAAAAGAAAGTATAAGTAAAACTTTTAATTAAAAGTAAAGTGTAGTTTTTATATAAAAGTTTACTTTGTAAAGTCTTGGTATTTTGTAAAGTATTTATTATTTTGTATAAACATATGAGACGTGTATAAATATATACATATGCATAAAGTTTTATAAACTTTGATCATTGTATATAAGCGTAGGTATTTGTTGAAGCGTACGTTGATTTTTAGGGTTCCGGGAAAACCTAATTGTCATTTATCGTGAAACGTAAACACTTTCACGTATCCGATAAAATAACTTGTGAAACGTTAATAATTACCTCGCAAAATATTTACTTAACACTTGTTTTGACTAAACAATAATTCACTTTAATGCCGTTTACGTTAACTGATCATATTTATAGCTTACGCGATTTTAACTTAACGATTCCTTCAATACAAACGCAACAATACTACAAATAAAGTAGTGACATTCTTAACCGTCGTACATTGTCTAAAACACGAGGTGTTATATCCCCCCGATTAGCCAGACCTGTCCTCAAGTCTTAAACGCAACACATGACGACACCGGTCCTGTTGAGAACAGATGTGGTGTATTTCTTTCCGGAATTGATCTTCGCGTTCCCATGGTAACTCGGAGCCTCTCTTGGAGTCCCATCTAACCTTGACAATGGGAAACGGCTTTCGCTTCAACCGTTTAACTTCACGATATGTGATCCTCTAAAGGTTCCCTCGACAAACTGAAGCATGTCATCAAATGAAGTCCATCCAACGACGGTCTAAGGTTCGTACGGCCTGACACTACTTAAGTTTGGACACAGTGAAATGTATTATGGAACTCCGCTCAGCTCCTCAGGAAGCTTCGAGTTAGTAATGCAATGTCTCCAACCCTTATATACTTGCAAGGTCCAACAAACCTGGGCTTAATTTCCCTCGTTGCAAAACGTTCAACCCATTTCCAAGCAAAGACCTTAAGCATCACTTAATCTCCAACCGTCAAACTCCAATCGGCTTACCTTCAAATCAGCGTAGCTCTTTTGTTTATCACGAGCGCTTGCATACTTTGCTTAAACTTGAATGATTTTTCTTGGTTGTCTCTTGTACTATCTCTGTACCGGTGATTGAACTTCTCCAACCTCAGCCCAACAAACAGGCCGAAACGACCTATTTTCTACCATCGAGTGCCTCAAAGGGTGCACCTACATGCTGCAGATAACGTTATTGTATGATAACTCCGACTAATGGCAAATGTTTAACCAACCATTTCCAAATCGATCACAAAAGCTCTAAGCATATCTTCGAGATTTTTAAATGGTTTCTCTCTCTTTTCCGTCAGTTTGCGGATGAAATGCGTACTCATATCTAACTTTTACCCAAAGCTTTCTGAAGTGACATCCAGAAATTGATGCGAATCCAATTGTCACGGTCACAATAATCGAGACCGGTATTCCATGCCTTGTTACTACTCCTTTAGGTACATCCTCGCTAGTTTCTCTAGAGTCAGTGTTTCTTTCATGGTATTAAAGATTTGCGGACATTGTAAAACGGTCAATGATTACCCAAAATGTTGTTCATACCCATGTGAATGACTTTGGAAGCCTTTGTGACAAAATCCACGTGATATGACCACTTCCATTCTGAGGTATCTCGGTTGTACCACCAAACCCGATTGCTCTGATGTTCTACTAGCCCTTAGCACAGGTCAAGCACTTGCTAACATAGCGGCGATATCAGCTTTTCATAATGGGCCACCAATATAGCTTCTTACTCTGATACATTATTCTTCGGAGACCTGGATGGGTAGAATACTTTCAATGTTGTGGGACTCGTGCATGATCATGAGTCCCAAAATCACCATAACAAGGTAACCAACTCCTGCCATTGAGGCATAGGGTCCATCCGTACGCAGGTTTTCACAACTTTTCAGTTCTAAGTGCCTCTGTGAAATTTAGATTTTCAATCAAGCATACCTCTAACATTCCTCACTCTTGAATGTTCTTCTGGTTTCCGTTCTATCATCTGAGCATTTTTTTTTTTCGGGGGGGTTTTCAAGATTTGCTTAGGAAGAACCAACTAATAGATCATGACTAAAGCCTCAACTCCATAACGGTGGTTCCCGTATCTTTCCAGCTCAACATCAACAACGACATTTGCCTCCCTGGGTGATAACAAATATCGCGAATCGTAATCACTAAGCAACTCTAACCATCGGTGTTGTCTCATGTTTAATTCCTTCTGATTAAGAATATGCTGTAAACTCTTATGATCAGTAAATACAGTACACTTGGTACCATACAGATAGCGCCTCCAAATCTTCAGAGCGAACACTACTGCTCCAAGGTTTCCGATCATGTAGTAGTATAGATTCTTCTCAAATGGATCTTTAACTGGCGTGATGCATAAGAAATAACCTTTTCCCTTTGGTATCAACACAGCGCCCAAACCCTTGATCGAGCATCGTAGTATACGAAACATCTCACATCCTACGGGTAAAGCTTAGAATTGTGCACTACACAACTTCAGCTTCAAATAACTGAACGCTGCTTTCTTGTTTGTCACACCAACTCAACTTGAACCTTCTTTTGAGAGAGCTTGGTCATTGGTTTGGCGATCTTTGAAAACCCTTCAATGAATCGCGATAATACCCCAAGACCCTAAAAAACTGACGAATCTCCGTTGGTGTCTATAGAGAGGCCCAATCCTTTAACGAATCGATCTTGGCTGGATCCACATGAATGCCTCTGTTATCAATCACGTGACCGAGGAACTGTACCTTGGGAATCCAAAATTCACACTTGGAAAATTTTGCATACAACTCCTTCTTTCTCAACAACTCTAATATTATCTTCAGATGCTCTTCGTGCTCTTAACTTGTTCTTGGAATCGATCAAATTATCGTCATAAAGACAATTACGAATTTAATCCAATAAGTTGGCACACTCGGTTCATGATCCATAAAACCACAATCAGGTGCGTTGGTCAAACCAAACGGCAATAACTGGAATTCATAATGTCCATAACGAGTTTTTGAAGGCAGTCTTCGAGATTCTTCTTCTCGAACCCTCAATTGGTGAAAACCTGACCTTAGGTCGATCTTCGAGTAACACTCGACCCTTGAAGTTGATCGAATAAGTCATCAATTCTTGGTATGGATAACGGTTTTTTCTTCACCTTAGTTTGTTCATTCCCGATAATCTATGCCAACCGTAAATCTCCCTCTCTTCTTATTGACTAATAGAACTGGAGCTCCCATGGGTGATGAACTAGGTCTATAAAGCCTTTGTCGAAAGCTCTGGTAGTTGATCTCCAATTCTTTCAATTTCTCGGGGACCAATTTATAAGGTGGCCCGTGCCTACAGTGCAGCACCAGTACTAGATCGAAGTGAAATTCCATGTCTGAGTATGTAAAGACCGGGCAAGTCTTCGGGAAATACTTCGGTGAAAATTTTTGACGATCGGATACATCTAGCAGTTGGCTCTCTCTTTGACTGTCCTCAAGTCTCCTTGATGGTAATATGTTGCCAAAAAGACGTGAGTATCCTTTTAGTCATACTTTCTGGGTCTTGGTGCACAATATGTTTAAATCGATTCCTGCATTATTTTCTATTTCTTCCGTCTCCATGAAAAATTAAGATTTCGCTTCCAAAGGGAATACGAACGATCTTCTTAGCACAGTCAATAACGGCTTGGTATTTCGTCAACCAGTCCATGCCATGATCTAATGTAGTGGGGGCTATATTAATCAAAGTACTAAATTGAGTAGACACGAAACTTCTATCTGCACCAGTATCAAATAAAATGGAAGCAATAAAAAAAAACTTGTTGTTTAGGAGAAACGTACCCTCACAATGGTTGTTGTCCTGGGTTTGCCCTGCAACTCCCACTGCATAAGCCTTGGCTACAGCGTTGCCATTTCCCTGGTTCTTGTTCTTCCACTGGGGGCAGTCCTTCTTGAAGTGGCCTGGAGCCCCACACTCAAAGCAAACGATGGCATTGGTATTTGCCCCTTGGGCTCTCGGGTTGTTTTGTTGATTCGGTTGATTGTGTTATATGTTGTTGTGGTATTTGTTGTTAGTGTTATTGCTTTGTAGTTGTTATTTTGCAGTTGGCAGGCCGGCTCCTACAGTCCCTTGGCCCAGGTGGCCAAGCTTCCTTCCAGTTATTTGCATGTTGGTAATACAATGACCGTAATGGTTGAAGTTACACCTGGGAACATAGAGGTTTAGTACCTATCATACGTTTCTGTCACCATTCACTGCATATAAGCCTGCCTTGTTCCTGCCTTTTGTGCTGTTGTGGCTTTGGTTATTTCGGGAGTGGTCCCTTCGAACTCCTCTTGTTTTTGCCTGTCTCTCAACAAAAAGTGTTATTCCCTATTCCATTAATTCAGTCGCCATCTCCAATAGCCTCTGCCTGGTTTTCCGGCTTCTGATGCCACAACACTTGAGTAAAATCAGGTCGGGCAACCCACCGACATACCTTTCATTTTGTCAGTCTCTTCAGGAACACATCCCTGGTCAAACGAGCATCCGAGTTCCTGGAAACTTGTTGTAAGCTACCACATTGGTGCCCTTTACTTTTAGGTTCACAATTCTGCCTCAATCTTCTTAAATTTCATTCCTACGACAAAATATTTACAATTCAAATCATCAATTCATTCGTATCGATTTACCATTCCAGCCTCGTTGGGGATTTACGACCCGGGAAAGCTCTATACTACTTCTCGGTATCATTGACTCTGCTTTTAGACTATCCTCACTATATATTTGATATTTTATTATATTATATGTATTTTAAGGTATAGTCTGAGCGGATCAATATCAATTAAAAGTTTAGTTTTCATATTGTTCTCTTGTTAATTCTTGTTTTTACTTAAATGTATAATGGTCTAAAAAGCTCTTTTATACTCTGTTAAAGCTACATAAGCTGTTTAATTCACTACTCAACCTAGTAATCACTTAGTTAAGCTCTCAAAAGCTTAACTAAGCTTAATTAAACTTAAATCCTCCCTTAAAAGTACCTCAGCTTGTTATTGGAAGGGAAGTCAATAATGGAAGGACTTCTAGGACCATACCAGCTTATCATTTGATAAGCTGGAGCTTGTTGATAGCTCAAAAGAGCATTTAAAAGCCTTGTTTTGTGCAAAGGCAGTTGTAAGTTCGCTCTTCACATTTAAGTAGCTTAAAATTGAATTTCAGCTTATCATTGCTTATTCTGCTTAATTGTCTGCTTATTCCTGTTAGTTTAGATTACTTATGCTTATTATAGTTATCTTATACTCATAATGCTTAATAATTAGAATTAAATCTTAGTTTGCTATATTCTGTCTTAAAATTAGTAAAAAAACCAAAAATATTAGCATAGTGTTATAACTCATAAATTTAGCTTAAGTGTTTGCCTAAATCTGTTCATTAGGCTTGTTAAAAGCTAATTGATATCTGGTATTTGGTCTTTGTTCATCACTTCTCATATTTATAAGCTAAATATGGAATTTATCACTTTAAAGGGGTGTTTGGCTTAGCAGTACTAACTAAGAGTGTTTTGGTGTTTTACAGGAGTAGAACCATTGTCTTGAGCTTTCACTTGTTAAATCTGAGTTTTGGTATTAAGTGTGTCAAGTGCATCAGTAAGGAAAAACAACAAAATGCTCATTTTCAATCTCAAATTTCAGATGGTTAATTTAGTTTTTAGATTTTAATTTTTAGTTTACAAGTAGATTTTAAAGTAGATTTGATCTATTTGAGCTTATTTTAGCATAACTAGGTTGTTTGACTATTTGTTTTTAAGCTGCAAATAAGCAATTTGTCTTTTCAAAAACTCAGTACACTCAGTACATACTGAGTAAATAAGCAGTTTTCAAAGGGCTTTTTCATTAAGCATTTGAAGTTCAAAATACTTTTCAAAAGTGGTTTTGTATAGCTCGTAGGTCAAGGTTTAAGGTAGTATAAGCTAGAAACCTATAAGGATCTGTTTGCATAGTTAAAATTAAGCTCAAAAGAAGCCATTTGGCCTGTTTGGTATGTAGTTTTCTTATAAGTGCTTATTTGAAACCCTCAGCTTATGGCTTGCTTCTTTGTGCTTATTTCCAGTCTAGAGTAGTTTATTAAGTTTAGGATTAAGTTAGTCTTAGCTTATTTTATTTTTGTCCTTAGCTTACTAAGTCATTTAGTGGAAGCAACTTAAAGATTAAAGCTAGCAGTACTAACTCTAAGTTAGTACTGTTGTGCTTATTTAAGCTTATTCTTGCTTAAATTGTTTGTTCATTTCTTTTCAAAATTAGCTCATTAGGTTAGGGTTATCTTAGTAGGTGCTTATTTTGCTTAGAACTTAGCTTAATTTAGCTTATTAGTTGCTTAAGTTCAAAAAGTAGTTTTATACAATTTGTTGGTTTTTTAGCTGATTTCCAGCTTATTTAAGGAGTTTTAAAAATAGTTGCTTTTATTAAAATTGATAGTTTTCAGCTTTTCTACAACTTTGCTTTTTAGGTTTTTGCAAAAATAAAAAAAAGGGAAGAGGGGAAATTGTGGGTGAGCAAGGCTCGAACCCACAACCTCAACCCTCCTCAACCTTTATAAATGACTCAACACACACACCTCTCACCAACGTGCCCTTGGGACTTTTACGTCTAAGTTTGCAAACACAATTGTTTTACCACCTTTTTAAGTTCTTTTTATCATAAGCACTTCGAGTGCTTATTTCCTTTTTCCTGGCTTATTCTTTTCAGCTTATTCGAAGGACTTATTTTTCATACAATCCTTATAACTTTAGTGATTTTTAAGAATTTTCTTAGAATTTTTAGTCAAAGTTTTATATTTTTCGTGAATTAATTTTGTTATAAACTTTAAAAAATCATAAAAAATAGAAAAATAATCAAAAAAATAATTTTCTTTTTTATAAAATTTTATTTTATCATATTCTAGGCTTAGGTTGAAATTTACTCCCGTAGGGTTATTATTTTGAAAGTTCACTTTTTTAAAGAACGAGATTAGATTCCCGCTCTTGTTTTCTTCATTTTTAAGCCTTAACCATTCTTGTTTTAGAATTTCTTTAGCATTTTCTTTTTAAATTGTCATTTAGGAGTAGAAAAAGTTTAGAAAAGTATTTAGGGTTTAATTTAGTTAAATTGCTTATTTGTCGCGTTTTCTTATTCCCGTTAACGTTTTTCGTAGTTAGATTTTATTGTCCATTTATTTGCTCACTATTAGAATTTTAGAAAACAAATCATCTTCGAACCAATTCAAGTCATTGTCCAAATAACAAACGAGGTCTCAATTTCATAAGTCTTTGGGAAAAAACACACCGGTAAGCACTTACCGTTAAACGTGTAGTAATTTTGTAAGATTTTTCCTCCTACCTTTGTCCTCAAGGGTAGGTTTTGGAATTTTCCTATAATTAAATTATTATACTTAGTATTAAAACATATTATCAAGTTTTTGGCGCCGCTGCGGGGATTTGTGATTAAGATTCCTTCGTTTGCATTTGTCGATCGTGATTTGGAGAACCTTTCTCTTCGAAAGTTACAAAAAAATTAAATATAAAAAGTAAAAAATATTTTTCTTTTCTTTTTATTATAAGTAGAAGATTAATTAACAAGAAAAATACAAAAATATTTGCTCTTCCGGATTTTTCGATTTTTCTTGTGAATTCGTGAATATAAAAAATAAAAATTTTACAAAGTTGGTAAAAGAACACTGATATGTGTTTAATTACACATGCCATTTTCCATTTAAAACGAACTTAAAAGAATAAAAACATACCAAAAATACATTGTATTTGTATGTTTGCATTTGTATTGTGCAGGGAACGGATATCTCACAAAAAGACGAAAAGCCAAGCAAAAAGCAACAAAACCAGTCATGGGATGGAAAAGTGTGTGAAGGCGAAGCCCAATCAAAGTCAAGTCAACTCCGAGAAGAAAAAGCATAGAAAAATGTAACCTGAGGGGTCAAAAATGCCAAACCCCTAAGTTATATTATTATATAAACCACAAGGGCTGATTATGCAAATTTGGAAAAGTTCATTTATAAAAGAAAGAAAGGGGAAAAAGGAAATGAAAAGAAGAAAGATGTAGAGGGGCTTTTCTTGTACAAAAGCCAAACATTCCCTTAATCATCTTCAACCTCTCTCTGCCACAGCCCAACTTGTATAATCTCTTCCCGCCAATACCAAAACCAGCCAGCACCCTGTTTTGCTCCCATACTTCTACCCTGCAACACTCCATCATCCACCCTACTAACCCATCCCAGTTGTATAAATGCCAAGTTGGCAATCCCTCTCCATTCCCAAAGCACTTCGATGGCTGAGATTGTCTCCAAAGAAGCTCAAAAGAAATCAAAGGCTGGGATTTGCTCTAGATTCTCCTCACACAACTAGCACACTTGGTTTTATCTCTCCAAAGAAGCACAAGATACAAGTCCAATGCTTCGGCTATATATAGAGCTTCTTGTAAGCCTTTGAGCAAGTCATTTACAGCTTTTGCTTTCAGCTTTGTAACATTTCCAAGTTTTAATGCAAATTTGAGTTTTTAAAGTCACTTTATAAAAAATAAAAAAAAAAGAAAAAAAAGAATCTATCTAGTTAGTTTTTAGTTTTTAATTTAACTTAAGCTTATTTTCAGTCATTTACAGCTTTTGCTTTCAGCTTTGTAACATTTCCAAGTTTTAATGCAAATTTGAGTTTTTAAAGTCACTTTATAATCCCAAGTGTTATGTTTCTGAATTGAGTTGTTTTATGTTCAAAAGCTCTCAATACAGCTTGTTTACAAACTGTTTTAACTAAGTAAACTTAAAAGGTTAAGTAGTTAAGAGAATATCACACCAATCACTCTCAAATATACCTCAGCTTATGTTATGGATGATAAGCCAGTTTGGATGGCTTATGTACTACACTAGCTTTGTTTAATATATACAGCTCGAGCTTGTAGATGTGTTGTTTGACCCTGTTTTGAGCAAGGTGTAGTAAGTCTCTCTTTTTCTTACAGTTCTTATCTATTGCAGAACTGCTCAGTTTATTTGATACACGTTAGTTTTAAGTTTATACTGCTAGACTAATTCATGCTTATTTAAATGCTTATTATGGATTGAAAATAGGCTTAAAGTACTTTTACTTTGTTAATTTGATAATCGGTTTTAATAAGTTTGAAAAAAAAATGAATATTTTGAAAAGATTAAAGGAACTTTTGAACAACAGTACTATACTCTAAGT
>BQNB010057407.1:21391-38231 GCA_026074375.1 Tanacetum coccineum | reverse complement strand
GTAATAAACATTTTCCCTTTCCCTCCATTTTATAACATTTGAAATTTGAATACTTGCCCTCCTCTACTATTCTCTCCAAGCTTCCATGATTGATTATGTATGATTCAAGATAAACAAGACCTAACAAAAACATTTTTCAGTTACCCGTCATATGCTTTGAGCATCCACTATCTTAATCTATTCGTCGGGCTCTAAGTTTATTCCTAAGCATATTTCATTTGATGCTTGAGCTACAAGACAAGTTTCGTCTTTAGCCTTTTCTTCCTTATCTTCGCCACTATCACTCCATGCTCCTCCAATGAAAGCTTTTTGATTATTGCTTCTTGACGACTTTGGACATTCTCTGATGAAATAATTTGGATCTCCACATCTAAAGCATTTACTTTTACTTTTACCATCTTTGTCATTTCTACTTCTTTGAAATTACTTTCTTTCGTCTCGTGGTTGTCTTGCAAATCTTCCTCGTCTTTTGAAAAATTTCTTGAATTCTTTTACGGCTATGGCGTATTCTTCGTCTTCAATATCAGAATTCGAGCTATCTTAATCACTTGATTCCTTTTTGGCCTTCAAAGCAAGAGATCTATTTTGTTCTCTTTTGCCTTTGACCATTTCAGAATCATTCTTAATTATTACTTCATAAATTTTCAAGTTTGCAATAAGTTCATCAAGTGATAGAGATGTTAAATCTTTTGATTCTTCAATAGCCATAACCTTTGCGTGCCATTTAGGATGAAGTGCCCTAAGAAATTTTTTTAACAGAATTCATAGCTTATAAAACCTTATCAAGAGTGCTTTATAGACTAGTAATAAAATAGTGTAAAATCTAGCAAAGCTTATCTATCGATTCCTCCCTTCGGAATCAATAAATTGTTCATATTGTTGAACAAGAAGATCTATTTTATTATCTTTGACTTGACTATTACCTTGGTGAGTAATTAATATTCTTTTGCGGTTTTACACATAAAAATTCTTTCATATTCTTTACGTGGCAAAGCATTATAAATCACCATTTTGGCTTCATTATTTTTAGCAAGTTTATTTTAAGATCATTGTTTTGTTTATCAAACGGTACTATTTCATCTTTTTTAGTTTTGGGGTTATTTTGAATAGGAGGAAAATCACCATGGTTAATAACATGCTAAAGATCTAGATCTTTTGATTTCACATAAGTTTCGAATCTATTTTTCCAATAAATAAATCCATCACTTTCAAATAGTGGTGGTATTTTCATAGATTGCCCTTCTAAATATTTTTCCGATTCCATAGATCGATTCAAGTTTTAAAATACAGTTTATTTTAAAAATCTTGTTTGACCTGGCTCTAATACCAATTATGGAAAACTAGAAGGGGGGTTGAATAGTTTACCGCTTTTTAAATTAATGTTATGTTTGTTTATAAAAACTTAGATTCGACTTTATGTGATCTCAATATGTGCACAATATGAACAATACAAGTAAGTAAGTAAATGACATGTAAATATGAACGACAAGAGATAAGAGTTAGAAAGATCAAACCACAACACAAGGATTTATATTGGTTCGGTAATGAAGCACCTCTTCGCCCTACTCCACTCCCCGAGCACCAAACTTGAGAGTTCTCTTCACTATGTCAACAAACTCCCTTTAGGAAGAGAAAACCGTACACAACTTTGTTTACACCAATTTTTGACACAAAAGCAAAATCTCGAGTTCTAATCCTAGCTACAACCAATCTATCAGAACTCTTGTATGCTAATCACGCCACTTTACAACAACTCGCAACTTTGCTTCACTTCACGACTTCTCTTCGCTTCACTACTTCACTTCACTTCACAACTTCACTACGCTTCACAACATCACTATGCCTAGACACTACTACGATCACACCAATCTAACACTACTTACAATGATCACCTCGATCTAACTATACTTACAATGATCACCACAATCTAACTATTATACCCACCCCCCCCAACTACAATATGACCACCCTTCACAATATAACACAAATGATTTACCAACTAACACAAACTTCATATGCAATTCCTAACAAACTATAACACTTCTTGACTTGATGATAAGAAGTATTCTTCTCTTGCACTTGAGGAATTAAGCTTGGATCACTTAGAAACAAAGCTTTATGATTAAATGATCAAAGGATTGTAGGAGAGTATAAACTGATTTAGAACAAAAAGAAAGTGTGTGCAAAAGGTGAGAATATCAGTGGGGAATACTCTAGTATTTATAGGCAAACTGAGTTGCTTTTTTATCTGGGCGGTCCCCTTAATTAGGGAGACAGTCCCCTAATATTAAGGAACCGACCTTTAATTAAGAGCAGGCCTGCCACCAAACGCTCCCTATTTGGTCGTTCTGGAGGAGAGTTTTCGTGAACATTTCTAGCCGTTGTTTTAGGTAGAAAATTTTGAATTCAGAAAAATAATTTATTTTAGAATTAAAAACATTTCCTTTAAATCTAAAATATTTTGTAAAAGTTATAAAAATGTTTGTGACATTTTTATAAAAAATGTGAGGTTGAATAAAAACTCATTTGATAACTAAATACATAAAGCATTTATTTATTCATACATTTAAGTGATTAAATTTTTTAAATGAAAATCTACTACTAATTACTTGTTTACGATTTAATTTTACATTGAGCGTTTTTACATTTTGTGATTATCAAAACGTAGAGAGGTCGAAAAATATTAATAACGTTTTTAGGCATTATTTCTATCAACAACATATCCTTTTATGTTTACAGAAATACCATCCACCCATCCATTAGCGACTGCCAGGCTGAAAACAGCACCCAAACTTCGTTTGTATTCATTGCTCTGGTGTAGCCGGCGCACAAAGGTGGGAAGGTATTCCTTGATAATTTTATGCCTAACCACCTCCCGTTGACCACACAAAACAACGAAGTTCTCTCTCTCTTGCCTTAACCTATGGGCCTTCATCTCGGATTCCACGAGCTTAGTCTCGAGCTGTTTTATCCGGTCAGCTTGCTTCACATTGATTTCCTCTAACTCTTTTTTCTCCCCCTCAACTTCTTGAACCCTCTCATTCAACCCCTTTTCATTGTTCAAGGCACCATCATAGTCCTTCTATAGTTGGTCATTGTCACACCCCGTCCGTGGTGGAAACACGGGAATGCGATGATACCGTTCATCGCACAAGATACAAGATCATACACTTTACAATTTACAATAATGAAACTTGGGTTTACATGAATCTTTACAAGTTAAGACTTGACAAAATTAAATAAGTCACAACCACTTCGACCCAGTTCTCTTGGGTTACATCTTTGCTCTTCCAATAACATTCATATACCTTTGATTTGACACACCTGAAAATAATACTCGAAAACGTCAACAATAATGTTGGTGAGCTCGTAGGTTTGACCTTAAACCCAAAAGCTGTGCCAATATTTCAATGGTGGACAATAGTGCTATATGACAGTGAATATATGAAAACAACCTTAGCATCACCGCTAATCAATAACCATATGTCACTTACGCACCTAAAGGGCCTACCAGCTGGAGCACTAAATTATGCAGACCACACACAAACCAGGGTAGGCGTACCCATCCGCTCTAATAATCATACAAATACTAGGTAGACGTACCCATCCGATCCAAACAATCATGCAATACATAATATTCACATAGCAATCATAAGCACATATCTTGTCCCAAAAACAAAACCACATCTCGCACAGATCAATTCAAAACATTTCAAAACACATTTGAGTATCATTTATTCCCCCGAAACGGAAAACAAGAGTAAAAATGGGGCTAGAGAAACCCTCACCTCAATGCACAATCAAAATGCAACCGCACAATCTTAAATAATGCAAACCCAAACAAGCACTAACTCAATAAGCACACAACGGTAACTCACAACGACCTAATATATAACGTGGTATACTCACTTTATTAATACTCGTACAAAATTAACTTATTGTACAAGTGTTCGTCTTTACTCACCTAAATTCCTCATTTTCATCCTAAAATCCCATTTCAACTTCATATCATTCTAAACTCGTTATCTCATAACGTTATCTTATTACAAAAATTGTTCAAATTCTCATACAAAACTTATCCCAAATTTCAAAACTTTATCCATAATATGGTTGTGGTGTAATAACGCAAAAACGACTCAAAAAACACTTGGCAAAGTGCGACGATTCAATACAATAAAGGCTCAAACAACACACCTCATATCGTTAACGATACATATCGAGACCAAAATACTTCGCGGAATCCGACGAAAAAGAAATGAGTAAAACTCAAAAGCCGAATATAAGAAAAATCCGCATTACTAAATCTGATAGGATAGTTTATATTATATTATTTATATATTATATATATGATTATATAACAATATAATATAATATATATATAAATTCTTAAAATAGTTTTAAATAAATAATAATATTTTTGTTATTATTTTTGTCTATATATCTGGATAACGGGGTAATTACAATGTCTCTTTAAATTTAATATTCCAAAGACCATTGAGCTTTAAACCTTCGACAACTTAATCTTCCATGAAATCATCCTTTATTGCTTCAAATCAAATCTGACACAACTACATAAATATTACATATTTAAGAAAATGTTTCGAGGAAAATAATAATCTTTTTGCTTGCATTAAAATTTCAAGTAAAATTAACTTTTTAATTAAAAATCTTGAAAAATTACCTCTTTTTTCAGACAAAGTTCTAAGTATAAATTTCTTTTGAAAATTCGCATGACCCGTACCGTCCTTATATGGATTTTTTTCCAATTGTAAACCTGGAATCCCCGAAACACTTTTCACAAACCAACATTTTTCCGACAAAACACTATAGTCAATACATTCTCACACTTTTATCCAACCGTGAAAACAAAATAATCTATTACCCTTGACATAGTCCAAACAAAATACCCCTTAGTCCAGAACATCAAATCCATTCTAGTCCATTATAAGTCCACAAATTCATTTTTCTTGTTATTGAACCTTATGGCCCATTGAGGTCTTTAAGTAATTAGCCCGATAAAAAAACTTGTCCAAACCTCTTTACAAAGTCCAAAAATATAAATCAAAAACCTAATGGACATTAAGCCCATGAAGCCTGAACAAACATAAGTTACGGAAATCTCATATCCTGGCTCCATTAAGCCGAAAACAATAAAGCTAATAAGCGTTATAATATTAAAGTTATATAAACCGATAACCAAACAAGCCATATGCCTCTTTATATAAGCCGAAAACTAAATAAGCCATAAGCTTTTAATATAAGCCGAAAACCAAATAAGCCATAAGCTTTTAATATAAGCCGAAAATAAAGCTTAAAAATAAGCCGAAAACATAAGCTCAAAATAAGCCGAAAACATAACTAAATCCAATAACCAAGTCCAATATCCAAATTCAATAACCAAATCCAAATACCAAAATCAATAACCAAGTGGCGAGCCCACCATGGAGCGTACGGAACACAAACAACCAAACAGTACCCTTATTCGGCCAAGCCCAAGACCGCTCTAACAAACATCCCCAAATAAGCTATAACCTAGCTTATTGAATAAGCAAAAATTCAAAATAAGCCCTATTTAAGCACTTTTATAAAATGAAAAATTACCACAACAACAATTTTATTCAAACTTAAAAATCTTTTCTTTTCTTTCTTTACAAGCCGACGCACAAACACCCCTTTTATTCACATTTTCGTTTCTAAGATTTGATTTTTACACTATCAACTTGTACAAGTAGTGTTTTAACACCATAATATCCATAAAAGTACAACTTTTAACAAAGTTTAGAAAACTTACAAGTTTGGATGACCTTGGTTCGGTTTTGACGCGAAATGAACGAACTCGTACACCTTTTTTATAACCCGCGTCTACTAACTATCAACCCACTATCTATTCTTAACCCGTGTTCTTGAGAAAATCTTCAAAATATTTGTTTTCTTCTTCCTTGTGGTTCGTCCGATTCTAGAGATAGAGAGGGAGAGATTTTTGTGTTTTTGATTTTCAAAATGAGATGCATGAATGAAATGGTTGAGGTAATGGTGGTTACAAGAGTACTATGCAAGACATGCTAGCTTAAAAATAGCCATATTCCCTCCCTCTTTTTAGCTTCCCTTGACCGATTGGATCCCTGGGAGGGTCTCGAGTCTTCCTTTTTGTGTCGGATCACTTAAAAACTCAATTTTCATCTATTTAAAACTCAACGTGAGCTTAGTTATTAGTTTTTCAATAGCTCAAAAATCAATTTATTCCTAAACCAAGGTTGATCACAAACGACACCTATCAGAAAAAGGTGGTGGGGTAAAAATATATATTATATATCATTAAATTGCAATAAAAATCCATTTTGAGCCGTTTCCTGCTGAACTCTTGTGTAAAAAATCCATTTTGAGCCGTTGCCATTATGCTATACTCAGGCATCCACCGGAAAACAAGAATTTTTCTGAGAAAACTCCAACCGTAAACCTTGACTCATCCGATTTTGAAAAACACTTCGAAACACAAAATATGGTTTGACAACCTTATTTTTAACCAAAATTTCACTTAAACGATCGTTTACATCCATTCATAGTTTTGTCACAAAACAAACCGTTTTTTGATAACTTTCAAATCTCACACTCATGATTTACATTTTTAACCACGTTATTTTATCATAATGAATTTATTAAATAAATAAACCCATTAAGACAACACATTCACAACTTCGTTTAAACTCTCCGTACACTTAACTCAATTGTCCTGCCGGGTTACCACTGCGTGTCGATTTTTCGCTAAACGCAATGAAAAACTGCTCGAAAGTGAAAAAAAACATTTTCCAAAACCACTCTAAAACAGAAAAACAAATCAAAAGTGATTCATTTACGAACTCAAAACTCCATCAAACTCCCGGTTAAACCGAAACCATTTTACGCAAAAATAGTCAACAGAAGTCAACTTTTCAGCTTTCATCAGGAAAACTAACAAGATCGAAAGACTTCAAAATACCAAATTATAATATTTTATAATACTTAACCCTGGGCAAATTACCGATTATCACAGTCTCACCCCCTTAAAGGAATTTCACTTATGGTTTTTGTTTTTTTACTTTATGCATATGTTTATTGATGAATTTGGGCGTTTGGCTATTAAATACATTAATTTTGTACACATTCAAGTTTTTTAAGCCAAGCTCAAGCTTTAATAAAATCATACTCAATCCAAGCTCAAGCTTATATGGTTAAAGCTTGACGAGCTATCAAGCCAAGCTCAAGCCTACTATTTTTTTCAAGCCAAGCTCAAGCCCTATCATGCTCAAGCTCGGCTTGACTCGATTACACCCCTAAGCGCAACAATTTCCTTTGATCCCTTGACTCATGTAGCCTGAGCTGTAAGAGCATGAGGAGTAACCTGTTGTCCAGGATCAGCAACAGGTGCAGTAGGGATATGATGCTCCAAGTAGTTTTCCTTATCTTTAACTGACAGTACAATCCTTAGTTGTCTGTACCAGTCAATGAAGTTAGGTCCAGTAAGTTTTTTTTTCTCAAAGAAACTCCTGAATACCAAATTGTTTCCGACTGAGGTAGTCATCTACAATTTAGAAAAAATTCAAACAATTAGTATTTTCGATAATTAAATTCTTAATAGAATTAACTACCCAATTAATTTACTAATTAAGACTAAGATCCAACTTGACCTCCCACTTATTGCCGAAGGTCTGAACAACGTGTAAACAAGTAGGGCAAGAGGTAAGCGACATGCGTTAATTGCATTAGATGCAACTCTTAGATTTACGAGACTTGTCAAAACATTAGTAATCATATAATAATGTCATGAGCATGTTTAGTCTCATCTTATGCCTCGGGTCCAAGGTCTGATGTGATAACCGGAAATATATCCAGGGTTAAGTATTATAATATATTATAGTTTTATATTTTGAAGTCTTTTAATCTTGTCAGTTCTCCTGATGAAAGCTGAAAAGTTGACTTTTGTTGGCTATTTTGCGTAAAAGTGGTTTTGGTTTAACCGGGAATTTGGTGGAGTTTTGAGTTCGTAAATGAATCATTTATGAATCGTCTTTCTGTTTTAGAGTGGTTCTGAGGTTTTCAGTGCTTTCCGGGAAGTCTTCCCTCGTTTAGCGAAAAATCGTCACGCAGCGCGTACCGGCACGACAGTTTATTTAAGTGTGGAGATTAGTAAAATTGGGAATGTGTTAATGGGTTTAGGTATTTAATAAATTCATAATAATGAAATAACATTTATTTAAGTCGTAAATCGTGAGTGGGAGAATTAAAAGTTATCAGAAAAACGGTTGTTTTCGTGAAATTCGGTAAAAGACGGTAACAGTCGTAAAAAGGTGAAATTTTGGGTGAATATAAGTTGTCCAGCCATATTTTGTGATTTGAAGTGTTTTTAAATGGATGAGCAAGGTTCGGTTGAGTTTTGTCAAAAATTCATGTTTTCGGTCCGGGGTCGGCCGATAACGGCTCAAAATGAATTTTGTAGCAATTTAATGTTATTGGTGCCGTATGAATAACCTAGGTTTATGGAAAAACGATTTTAAACATGATGAGAATGAAAAATAAGTTTGGTTGACGTTCTAAATAGACGAAAGTTGAGTTTTTAAGTGATCCCGACACAAAAAGGAATACCCGAGGCCTCCTAGGATGCTTGGACGCCTAAAAGAGATAGGAAGAGACAAGAAGGCTAAAATCTTGCTGGTATGTTCCCTTGGTACACATTTATTCCTCTACCTTAACAAATTCTTCATCATTCTCTCATTTTCAAAACAACAATTTTTTTATATATCTCTCTCTCCCTCTCTCTCTACATTCGGACGAGCTACAAGGAAGACAAAAAACAAAGATTTTAAAGATTTTCTCAAGAACACGGGTTAAGAAAATATTATTGGGTTGATAGCTAGTAGTTTCGGGTTGTAGAAATAAGGTTTTGGGTTTTATTCGCGTGTCACGACCGAACTAAACTCGTCAAACAAGTTTTTCAAAAACTTTGATTTAAAGTTGTACTTTTGTGATTATGGTGATGTCTAGACACTAGTTGTACAAGTTGATCGTCAAAAAGGTCGAAAGTTGAAAATGAAAATGTGAAAAGGCGTGTTTGTGCGTCGGCTTATAAAGAAAGAAAGGAAAAGGTTTTTTAGTTTGAATAAAATGGTTGTTGTGATAATTTTAATGATTCACGTTTGAACTCTTGAAATCTTGTTAAATTATAAATTATTGGGACCTGATTTTACTCTGAAATTTTAATCTAATGTGACATTTTATTAATGTCTCTTTTGAGGTCGTTTTCTGTAACTTGTACTTTATACTATGAAGTAGCACCCCAAAGTGGTATTCCGCTGCTGCGTTGTGATTTTATGAGGGTGTTACATACTAACTATCAACCCACTATCTATTCTTAACCCGTGTTCTTGAGAAAATCTTCAAAATATTTGTTTTCTTCTTCCTTGTGGTTCGTCCAACTCTAGAGAGAGAGAAGGAGAGATTTTTGTGTTTTTGATTTTCAAAATGAGATGCATGAATGAAATAGTTGAGGTAATGGTGGTTATAAGAGTAGTATGCAAGACATGCTAGCTTAAAAATAGCCATATTGTCTCATATTTTGCTTTCCCTTGACCGACTGGATCTAGGGAGCGGTCTCGGGTCTTCCTTTTTGTGTAGGATCATTAAAAAACGCAATTTTTTCATTTAATTAAAAATGTCAACCGAACTTTGTTATTTTTTCATCTGCGTTTCAATTCTATTTTTCCAAATATACCTAGGTTATTCACATGACACTTCACATTATAATTGCTCAAAAATCCTTTTTGGAGCCGTTGTCGGTCGACTCCGCGACAAAAAACATGAATTTTTAACAAAACTCAACCGAACCTTGCTCATCCATTTAAAACACTTCAAACCACAAAATATGATTTGACAACTTATTTTCAACCAAAAATTCACCTTTTTACGACCATTACAGTCTTTTACCGAATTTCACGACAACAACCGTTTTTCTGATAACTTTCTAATCTGCTCAAATATAGTTGTTAGTTTTTTTAAACCTTGTTACTGTATCATTATGAATTTCTTATATTTTTTATTACCATTTATCAACAATTACCTAATTTATTAATTCTACACAATTGATCATACTGTCGTGCCGGTTCGCGATGCGTGACGTTTTTTCGCTTATCACGAGTATAATTACACGTAAGCTGTGTTAACTCCAACAATATAGAAGGGTTGGTTGTCTCATTTGTTACATTTGTGTTTCACATAGCAATCCAAACACTCTTTTATTTCTCCCTTTTTTCTTTGTTTCTTTCTTCTCTTTTCTTTCTTATTATTTCGTGTGCTACCATGGTGAAGTGAAGATTTATTGGTTAGTTGTTATAACAGATTTGTATCTAACTATCCCTTGACAAAAGAGTGGATTATTTGGTAGTAAACGAGATGATAAATAAGGAAGTGTGTGCATAAAAACTCTAGGAGATTTAAGACCATTTTGCGACTATTATGACCTTTTGAATTGTGACACTAAAGGTCGCATGTAATAAAAGTATAAATTCTAGTGTCAAGAAATATATACCTATATGCATAAGACATATAGATTTAATCATGCAAGTTTATCTAAGTGTGCATCAATATAATAATCAACGAGATTAATGTGCACGACTATGTGACATCTAAAAGTTTATCGTGATAGGCATTCCAAATCCGTTATGCATTAAACCGACATAGTCTAGGTGCACAATTAACATGTAAGTCATGTAAAACGACGCATAAGAAACATGATTACTTTAAACGCAAACATCATGTAAAACATGTTAACATCTAGCATTTAAGAGCATGTATTATTTAGATAAACTAAGAGATATTATATCGAAACTGCTTGACCAAAAACAGGAACCTTTATAATAAACATGCATTCAATAACCTAGCAAATAATTGTTGATCATTAAGATAATCACGAAGGCGTATAATCGTATCACATAGACAAAAGTTATCATCTTGAAACTTCACAACACATATGTGAGATGCCATGAATTTAGGAACATTTAGTAAAATCCTAGTTACTACTTGTTTAATGAGAAATTCTAATGAAAGACAAATTTCACCAATGTAAACTAACTTTAGTTACTACTTGTTTATTGAGTTTAAATGTACCTATCGAAGTGTATCAAAGATGAAATTTGCTTGGTTTACTAATACTTGGCCTAATACAACCATGTTTTTATGACGATAGATCTAGATGATATATTTTACACATACTCCTAATAGAGATGTGATGAATGCTTGGAAAAGCGTAAGCAAGATGTTTTAATCTTTTGTTCAAGATCTATATGTTGTTTGGTTTCGATGACATATTGATTTATTTAATGGATATCTTATATTAAGTCATCTTGCATGTGTAGTTGTCATATGTGATTTTAACGTGATTGGATTTTCAAAAAAAGCCAAGAGATGTGCTTATTTGTGATAATGAAGAATACGTTATATTAAGAGTGTTTTAAGAATACTCCTTTGCATATCTTGTGAAATGAATCTCATCAAGGTTATTTACCTTAATTGAGTTTGTGATTATTTAATTATGTATGATTGAAAAGAGACATATTGTATTTTTAAACAAATATGTTTATCAAAGAGGATAAAGTTATTGCTCTTATAAATGTTTTGATAAAACAATAAAACACGTATTTAAATGAATGAACTTTACTTGTTTATGTATTGACACATGTTGTAGTGGGTTATTTTTCACTTCTAACAACCTATATTTTATAAACAATGTGTAACGTACTTTCTTGTAACACAACCATGCATGTTACAAATAAAATGAAATGTAAAGGATATATATTATCCTTTATAAACATTTTATCAAGAGAGTTAAATTAATGCACGATTTCTTAGGCATAATGTTATCTTAAACATCATGTTTTCCTAAACGAAATGAGTATTTGAAATATATATTATGATACTCTCAACTTGTGCTTATTTATGCAAGAGAAGTGTTTATGACATACATGAATATCAATGACGTATTGTTTATGACACTCTACTTACCAAGTGTATATAATTTACGACATCACTCATGATTAGTAAAGATGAAAAGGATATTATGTTCATTTTAGAATTTAACCTAATATGATTTTGAGCTTTAAATCGTGCTTTTGAGTTGTATGAGCAAAGTTTATATATGTTGTTAGTTTGCTCTTGTTTGGTTTTTCAAAAATGACATGTTTACCGATTTCATTGCAATGTAAATTGCTTGAATATTTTGGACAAAACATTCAAATCGTCAATCTTATTTCATTGTGTATTTTATGCATCTATTAAATATATTAGTCTAATATTTAGAACACAACCAATGGACAAGTAGACTAAATATGGCATCATTAACACAAGTGTGAGTTATGATCTGATGCATATTCTTTTCGTCTTAAAGAGGATGTCATTACTTTCATATCAATCGAATGTGATTCTTGACCCTCACGAACATTCATTTAAAAAGAAAATAAATAAATATTGACCTCGAACTCGGATATCCAGATTATTGCATATAGCTTGAATCTCTTGAGGAAGATCCTGGCCTTCATACATATCATCATCATATAGGTCTTCATCATAGTCACCATTACCATAAGAATCCTTCCATTGTTCCAGCAAACTTTGAGTGCCAAAGCCTATCATTTCTATAGCCATAGAACAAGCCATATCATTATCAACTGATGCAACCGCATCTTCACTATCATAATCACCCGGATACTCTACCTTTTTCAAAGGGTTACCAGCTTCATCCACAAGAATAGCTTGCCCATCAACTAGTAAATCTTCAAACTTTCTGATTTTATCAATAATATGAGTAGTACTAGTACTACTATTTTCGACATTCATCAACGAGGATCCACTTGAGTTAGCCCCGTTATTAACAAAATTTGTAGTCCCCCCACTGGTACCTAACTCCACATCATTATCAACCGAATTAAGCACACGCAAAGTTTAAAAGTACATTTTCTTTTACTTAAATACTAATGTATTAAAATGATCCATGTTCTCTTGTTTGAACAACCTATGGACAAACAAGGTAAGTTGATGAAAAGATTTAAACGTGTTGCTGAAAATAAATTAAACCATTGGAAATATTTAGGTGACGAGTTTTAACATATTTTCCAGTATACTTGACAAGTTATTGAACTCTTATTCCTAAGTATATTACCATACTCAAAAAGATTTACAGGTTGTTTATGTAACATTTGTAAATTGAGTAATCTATGCCTATATGCAATGAAAAAACAATTTCGCAACTTAGTACAAGAAATCTAGCATAAGTTTTACTAGTGCATTATCATGAGTACTAAAAACGAATAACTTACAATACATATATTACATATATGTTTCTAGATAGCTTAACAATGAAATGCAACAAGCGCATAAGAGTTTAACTAACTATACTAATACACACACACAAAAGAAATAATCATTTAGCATAGCACATAAAAGTACTTGTCGTCGTTTTGTGTATTAGATACAACAATGTATACTTAGCTTGGTTTTGTTTGAAAACTAATTTGTTTCCTCTCTATTTCCAAAATTAACCAAGTTTATTTTTTTAAAAGTTAAATACACCATTTTTCAAAGATACACCAACTAGAAATGTCCCACTCGAAAGGAAAAAATAAAATACAAGTTTTACGTTAAAACGACACCTAACGTTTTGGACAATAATTAGTATTTTGTATTTCTGACTTACTTAGGTTTATTGTCAAGACTTAGAAGTATTTTTATATGAAAGTAGACTTAATTACCTTTAAAATGGCGGGTGGCACGACTTCTACAGACTTACAGTTGATTTTATATGAATTTTCTAAGTTTACAAAAATCTGTCAAAACAGACAGAAGGTCCCCTGATTGATAAGGGGGGGGCGCCCTTGGGAGATAAGGGGGTCGACCTTGGGAGATCTGGGGGCCGCCACCTGATACACAGGCTCGTCATTTTTTGTACAAAATCATTTAGTGACTTGGCGAAACGGCGTAAAACTTACTAAACTTGATACCGAACATATAACACTTATTTTAAGTATCATTTTTACTTCAAGCTAGTATACTAAGTGTATTTAAAAACAAAACTAGTACAATTCAAGCAACAAAACACTTTTCATATTTTATCCCCCTTCATGGGTAATTTGATACATGAATCGTACTCAATTTTAAAATCATTTGTTTCGAAAATTAAAGCGACGTGGCTCTGATACCAATTGTGAAAACCGTAGAGGGGGAGTGAATACGGTTCTGTTTAAAAACTAAAATTGTTTTGTATCAAATTATTGATCACGTGTGACGCAATATGGAAAGTGTCAATAATGGTTCTACAACAACTATATATACTAAAGCAAGTCACACTCATATGAACTTAAACTTAATATAGACTCCAAGCCATGACACAAACATAATCAACACAATATAAGCAACATTGATATGTGCCTAAACACATATCTTTTATTTCTTAATATAAAGCTAAAAAGACCAATAATGAACGATAAATACATAAAAATGCAGTGTATTTGTTTGTATTGTGAATTGTGTCTTGCAGGTATTGGATATTCAACAAATGAACAAAAATAAAGCAAAACGGACAAAACCGATCACAGGAATGGAAAGAGCATGCATGAAATTGAAGCCGAAGGCGTATACATCCTTAATGGACTAACCCGTTCTCATTTTAATGGGTCGGGTCAGCCCATTAACTTTGTATCTATACAAAACCCTTAGCCTAATTCATAAGCCTAATATAAAAATCTAAATCTAATCCATTTATACCACTAAATAATGTTCCTGGCCCAAGATAAGTAATACAAGCCCAAACCACTTAAACACCCGGGTCAAAGGTCAATGTATAAACACCTAGGTCAAAAGTACTATTTACCGACTCCCTCTTTTCCCTCCATTTTTACACATCAACGAAACACAGGGTAAAACATTCTCACCCCCCATACACTTTTATCCTTCTAGAAGTTCCTGACACGTTTGCTGACACCACTAATGCCACGCTGGCGATCCTAAGCTCCCTCATAGGCCAATGATGCGTGGAAGTAATCCAAAGGCTCAAAAGATGGGATTGATGATTGGATATGAATCAAGGGCTCATATTAGATGTTGAAGATGCTCCTCAAGGACCTAGAAGCTTCACTCCATCACTATAAAAGGGGATGCAATCACACAGTAGAAGATATCTAGGTAGGAGTAGTGTAGTGTAGTTTAGTAGCTTATTAGTAGCTTATTTTAGCTTATTGTCCTTTCTTTAATTTAATTTCCTTTTTTAATAGTTTGTACCTCTTTTAAGATTAATAAAATTAAGTTTCATTTAAATTTTGCCTTAAAGTCTGTTTTACTTTTAAGCAATTTTGATTTAAATATGTTTTGAATTCACTTAAATAAGCTCAAATAAGCTCATTGCCTTCTAAGCTATTGCTTATTCAGCTAAGCCTCCTCAAAGCTTAGCTGAATAAGCCTTTTCATTCTCAAACAGTCTCAAAAGGTCATATTAAGCTAATGGAAGATAAGCCAAAAAGGGATGGGCTCATGGTTACTTACTAGCTTATGCTAGAGCTTGTAGATTAAGCTCTTTTGAGCATTTTTGATCCTTTTTTGAGCTAAGTCATTTTAGAGTTTTTTTCATTTAGCATAAAAGCCAAAGGAAAAGGTCAAGTTTGCAAACTGTTTTAATCAGAATTTTTAGCTTATTTAGTGTTTTATTAGCTTAAGTCCAGCTTGAATTTGCTTATTTAAGTCATGTTATAAATCTGTTTTAAGTTGTTAGTCTTTTGCTTTGCTTATTGAGTCGTAGTTTTAAGCTTCAATATATCACAAAAAGTCCAAAAATAAGTAGTTGAGTCTGTCAAGTTTCATTTCATTTTTCTAGCTTATTTTCTAGACCAATTTGCTTTCTTCCAGCTTATTTTTTTTATTTGAGAATCAATCTTTATCTGTTTTCATTTTCTTTTAGTTTTCTCTAAGTGCTTATTAGTCTTAATCTTAGCTTAAAAGTAGTAGTTTAAGTTCTCTATAGTCCTTTGTGTGTCATAATATCTTTAGGCTTTAGTTGCTTTTTAGCTTATTACATCTTCTTATTTCTAGTTTCTATAGCTTATTAAGTTAAGGATAGTATCTGCTAAAAGCTTATTCAATTCACTTTTGCTTATTAAGTCCTAAAAAGCCCAAACAGTTTGGCTAGTTTTCAAGTCTTAAAAAGCCTTTCTGGCATTTTAATTGAGCTTATTGTTAGGGTACAAATAAGATTTGGCAAAAAGTCCATTAATTAAAAGTGCTTATTTGAGCTTATAGAATAGCTTTTTCAAAAAGAAAATGAAAAATAAAAATAATTTGCAAAAAGTGCAGGTCAGGACTCGAACCTGCGACCTCACCTTCACACACACAAAGCCTTAACCAGTAGCGCCCTTGGGTCTTTTCTGTCATACTAATGCAACATTCAATTGTTATACATTTTTAGTTTTAAGCTTATTCGTGCTTATTTGCTTTTTATCTACTTATTCTTTCAGCTAAATTTCTAGTTTTCATTTTTCATAGATTTTAAATAAGTCAAAGTATTTTTCATAAATTTTCCAGATTTTTAATAATTAGTTTACTATTTTTAATATTTTATTTAGATTAAATATGTTTTTAATTCATAAAAAAATAAAATAAAAGTCAAAAAAAATAATTTCTTTTTCAAAAATTATTTTAATACATTTAGGTTTTATAAATTTGCATTTTGAGTTTTTAGAATTTTATTTTAATTTATTTGGTTATTTAGTTTGTTTTAATTTGCTTTAATTGCTTTTAAATGTCAATTAGATTTTAATGTCGTTAGGTTTTT
>BQNB010057407.1:0-20511 GCA_026074375.1 Tanacetum coccineum | reverse complement strand
AATCATTCTTATTGAACACTGAATTGGTGTAAATTTAATGTTAAATAAATTTATAGAACACTTTGGGATACTTTTTGCCCTCTTACCCTGTTAGGGATAAAAGTTAGCGAAAAGAATCTATTCACAATTAAACGAGTTCGCATCCCCACCTTTAGACTATATAAGATCTGGATACTTTGAACTTTTCAACTATGGTCTGCAAATACTATGGGTTATATAATAGCTTCAGTCATGTATGGGTGTCGTGGATGAATCTTATATGTGCTTTAACCGGTTTAATGAATCTTATATGTGCTTTAATGAATCTTATATCTCTTATTTATTTTTAATTACTTAATTTTAAGGTTGTGTAAATATGAAATGGTTGCGGATATTAAAACAGGTCAAACCAAACCTATATGTATTTTAATGGGTTTTATTGGTTGTATTCAAAAGTTAGCCAAAACATTCTTGATATATGTTGAGCCTTTTTTAGCAAAACATGCGAGGCAACTGGTGTGAAACTGTGAAATGTCACTTTGACCCATTTTGTGTAAACAAACCAGTCTTTGATATTTACTCTAACGGGTCAAATGGGTATTTAAAGAATGCTAAAAATGTAAGCAATTAATAATGTAACCATGTTGGGATTAAAAGCCTTCTTAATGTTGTTAGTATTACTGCTGCACTTATCGATGTTAATGCTGCTCAGTCAAAGTTAGTGCTGCTGGAGAATTTCAATAAAAATTATTCTAAGTGTTTAAGACTGCTGAAGGAGTTAATGCTACTAGTGAAGAAGTTAGTACTGCTGAGTTAGTTAGTACTGCTTATATGATTTGTATGAGATATTTTGGTAAAAGATATGTATAATTTATTTGTTTAGAAGATTATGATTACTTAGGAAAGTATTGTAAGCCGTTTAGGACTCCTTGGTGTATAAAAGGAGGTCCTAAGGCATAGAGATTGACGTACCAAAACCAAAACAAACGAGTCATTCATAGAATTGCCATAGCTTCAATGTCTTTGTAACCCTAATACTTTGAGAGTATTCGTATTATTATAATATTAAAGCTTTTGTTTGTTGAATTATATGTTCATATAATTACTATTTCATTAATAGTTCTTCTTAATATTAAAGATTAGATTCCGCATAATCTTTAATACATTCAAAGTTTCTACTATAGTTGTGTTAGATTTATCTAATATAACTAATCCTTATACAAGCTTAAGGAATTCGATCTATTGAAGTGGGATCAACAAGTGGTATCAGAGCTTGTTGCTTTGAGAAACTTTGCTAGAAGATATGGATCAAGATTCTACACACATGGTGGCTGCATCCAAAGTTCCCATGCTCAAACCGGGTGAGTTTGAGTTATAGAGGATGAGGATTGAACGATACATCCAGATGATAGACTATGCACTGTGGGAAGTCATAGAGAATGGTGCAGCCTTGCCAAAATCAGCAGTTGTAGAAGGTGTTGAAAAAGTGATGCCTATTACATCTGCTAAAGATAAGGCTCAGAGAAGATTAGAAGTGAAGGCTAAAAGTACTTTAATGATGGACATTCCTAATGAACATCAATTAAAGTTTAACTCTATAAAGGATGCTAAGCTGTTGCTGGAAGCTGTAAAAAAGAGATTTGGTAGGAGTGCAGCTACTAAGAAGACTCAAAAGAATCTCTTAAAGCAGTAATATGAAAGCTTCACTGCTCCAAGCTCAGAGATGCTTGATCAAACCTTTGATAGGCTTCAAAAGCTTGTGAGTCAGTTGGAGCTTTTGGATGAAAAGCTTTCACAAGAAGATGTTAATCAAAAGTTATTAAGAAGCTTGTTACCTGAGTGGAACACACATGCTGTTGTATGGAGGAATAAAGTTGAGTTAGAAACAATGAGCATGGATGATATCTATAACAACCTCAAGGTGTATGAACCAGAAGTCAAAGGAATGTCTAGCTCAAGTTTAAACACACAGAACATGGCTTTTGTGTCCTCTTCAAATAACAACACTAGCAACACTAATGAAGCAGTTAATACTGCTCATGGAGTTTCTACTGCCAACACTCAAGTTAATGCTGCTTACTCTACAAATATTGATAACTTAAGTGATGTTGTTATTTGTGCATTCTTTACTAGTTAACCAAATAGTCCTCAACTTGTACATGAGGACTTGCAACAAATCCATCCAGATGACATGGAAGAGATAGATTTAAGATGGCAAATGGCCATGTTAACTATGAGGGCTATAAGGTTTTTAAAGAATACAGGAAGGAAGCTTATTGTAAATGGTAATTAGACTATTAGTTTTGATAAGTCCAAAGTGGAGTGCTACAACTGCCATAAGAGGGGATATTTTGCTAGGGAGTGTAGAGCTCCAAGAAATCAAGATAACAAGAACAAGGAAAGCTTAAGGAGTGTGCCTGTAGAAATATCTACTTCCACAGCTTTGGTGTCATGTGATGGTCTTGGTGGATATGACTGGAGTGATCAGGCAGAGGAAGGGCCTAATTATGCACTCATGGCTTACTCATCTTCAAGTTTTGACTCAGAGGTATCCAATGATTCAAATTGTTCAAAATCTTGTATGGAAACTGTTAAATTACTTAAATCTCAAAATGATCAACTATTAAGAGATTTAGAGAAATCTAGTTTAATGGTTTTAGGTTATAAAACAGGTTTAGAATCAGTGGAAGAAAAACTTGAATTTTATAAAAAGAATGAGTCTGTTTATGTAGAAAAAATTAATGGCTTAAAATGGGATATTCAAGTAGGAGAAATAACTATTAGAGAGCTTAGGAAGAAGCTTGAAAAAATTCAAAAAGAAAAAGATAGCATTCAATTTAATGTAGATAAATTTGAAAATGCATCTAAAAGTTTAAACAAGCTCATAGAATGTCAGATAGTTGACAATTGCAAGAAAGGTTTAGGCTATGAAAATTATAATTCAGTTCCACCTCCTTACACAGGAAATTTCATGCCTCCAATACCTGATTTGTCTTTTACTGGTTTAGATAAGTTTGTTAATAAGCCTGTAGCTGAGAACAGTAAAGCTATGTCTAGTGCAGAAGTGCCTAAGGAAGTTAGGAAGTGTAATGATGCCCTAATTATTAAAGACTAGGTGTCAGATAGTGAAGAAGAAAATGTGTCTCAAACTAAAACTGAGAAGAAAACAGTTAAGCCTAGTATTGCTAAGATAGAGTTTGTCAAACCTAAGCAACAAGAGAAAACTATTAAACATGTTAAGAAACATAGGCAAAACACTCAAAGTCCAAGAGGCAATCAAAGAAATTGGAACAATATGATGTCTCAAAAACTAGGAAGCAATTTTGAGATGTTTAATAAGGCATGTTATGCGTGTAGAAGCTTTGATCATTTTGCAAGTTGATTGCAATTACCATCAAAAACAGTTTCAAAATTAAAGGATGGTAAAACCTGTTTGGAACAATGCTCAAAGGGTGAATCATCAAAACTTTGCTAAAAAAGACTCACCCCTGTGCTAAAAAGAACATGGTTCCAATGAAGGAGTACTTATTGACAAGTCTGTTAGTATTCATTTAATACTGTAGACAAATACTTTAAAAATAGCAGTATCAGTTAATACTGCTAGACAAGTTAATACTGCTCACTCAAAAACGACAGTAAATGCTGTTAGACCAATGTCATATCTTTCTAAAACAACACATTCAACTGTTAAGAGGCCAATTCACAAGAATACAACATTTAAAAATAGTAATGTTAATCAAAGGGTTAATATTGTTAGACCATGTCAAGTCGAACTTGACTACTGTTGAAGTTGATGCAAGATCGATACGTCGTATTGGATCACACCAATACGCCGTATCCACTGGACAAACTGTACCTGATGTACGATGACAGGACAAACGCAATTCCTGTTTCAATGTCGATTGGAATTGATTGCCTTATGTGAAGCAATGAAGGGATATAATGGACTGCAATTTTCAGAATCTTACTCATATGGAGCTTCACATATCGATAAATCAATACCCCGAAAGGAGAAAGACCCAGGAAGTTTCACTTTACCTTGCTATATTAATAATGTTTGCTTTGATAATGCCCTTGCTGACTTAGGAGCTAGCGTAAGTGTCATGTCTCTCTCGACCTACCTTAACTTTAGTTTAGGACGGAATTAGTCTTACACTAAGTTGATAGTCGAATTAACAGATAGGACCGTGAAATATCCAAAAGGAATTGCTAAAAATGTGCTAGTAGAGATTGGTAAATTTGTTTTCCCAGTAGATGTTATAATTCTTGATATGCTCGAAAATATCAAAGTGCCATTGATCCTCAAAAGACCATTTTTGTCTACCGCCATGCTAAGATTGATGTTTCAAAGGAAGCTTACCTTGGAGGTTGGGGGAGGTTAAAATAATTTTCTCAAAGTGTTAAACCTGATAGTAGTGTAATTAAGTGGGTCTACAACTACGCTTAGAGAAAGAATGGAAATTGTTTTAGAGTTAGGCTAAAGGAGAGACTTTGGTGTTATAATAGATCATTAGGACCTTTATTTGGAGATTACATTGAACAAAATGATCTTAATGTACCAGTAGAGCTTAGGAGAGATCAAGTTGATGATTTAATGCCCACCATTGAGGAATGTGAGGTAGTTGAGGAATTTAGAGCTAGGAATGATGCTAGAATGGTTAGCAAAATTTTTGGATATCCTAGTGATTGTGACCACGATAAGAAGATCCGTATTGATTGTGCTCAAAACTTGAAGTTTTCTTGCATGATAGGTTTTGAATTTTTACACGCTAATTTTTTCCCTATCTTGTACGTAAATGTGATGTCCAAAAAGTTTTATAATTCTATAATGAAGGACAAATTGGAATACAAGGGAAATAATGTATTTGAAGCCTTAATGAAAACATAACAATAATCTTTGTTGGAACTTTTTCTATCTTAATAGATTTTGCAGTTTTAGAATATATGGAAGCTTATCGTGATGAAGAAATGGGCGATGTTATTTTTGGCTAACCGTTTTTGAGAGAAGTTGGGTTTAATGCAAGACGGTTTAAAGGAATGATTACCATTTACAATGGTAATGAAGAAGTTACTTACCAAATAGTATGGTCACATCCGAGGTTTAAACGCCACACTAATAAACAATGCAACAAGATCTCGCCATTATTATATGTGAGTGAAGAAGATAAGATGAATAGGATCTCGCACTCGTACCAAAATCTCAAGATTTTCACAAGGGGGTCTTGAACTTAGGGCCCGAGTATGTTCGAGATGCGAAGATGGAAGAGTGGCTCACATGCAGGGCACATAAGCGTGCATGAGATGGTGTGAAGAAAGCTGGAAGGAAAAAGTCTAACTTAAAGACTAGCTGAAAGAAAAGTGCTTCCTCGGAGACAACCCGGATTGATATTTATTTTTATCGAGTCTGTCTTCCCAAACACCAATACAACGTATCCGTTATAAGGCGTATTAAATGTCTAGACGTTATCTGTCCTTATTTTTTATGCACTTTAAAACATTATTGTCAAGTCTGTCAATACGGCGTATTCATGCACAAGATACGGCATATTCAACAGACTGACCCGTATTTAGATACTTTTTACAGGTTTCTCAATACGGCGTATTCCACTTTATGGATACGGCGTATTAGTCTCCTGTATAATTTGTTTAGCTTATTTAATAACGGTAGATCCCGATATTAGGATTTTGCAATGTTTTCCTATATTTTGCACATGACCTCGCTGCAAAGAAATCAACAATGTTGGTGAAGTATCTACAATATAGAAATATAGAAGTGTTGGAGTCTTGAAATCTCAAGATGGTTGTTCAACACACATCCTTGCTCATAAACTCAACTTGGAGAATCTACCGAGCAAAATATCAGGGGAGTTTCTCATTCTAATTCTTTTTAATTCCCGTTTTTAATGTTTTATCTATACAACAAGGACGTTGTATAATTCAAGTAGGGGGTGGGAATTAGAATGTATACTTGTCCTATTTTTCACACTAAAATGCTTAAATTATGCTCAAATTTAAAAAAAATTCAAGCATACTTTTGTGAAATTACTTGTTACATAACCTTTACACAATAACCCTTATTAGATTTTGTAAGAATTTAACCCTTATCCGTTTCTAAATGTTTACCCAAATTCTACAAAAATATGAGTGTGCCGGTGATGTTGTAGACTTTAGAACTTGGCTTGGTATATCTATTCGAGACCACAATAATGAGTACTATGGATTTAGATGGAGTAACTTGTTTAAATTGGTAAATTTCTAGGATTACACCCAAAAAGCCTTTATATGTTGTTTTATTAACTAACTACACTGGTTAGTTAACCCCCGTATAAACCCTTTGTTTACTCTCATCTTAAGAGTAAGATACCCCTAAAAAACCTGTAGAGCCAATCCTTTAGGAATAACACCAACTATGTTCGTTTTTCGTTACACCTTTACACCTTAGCCTACCCTGTTAGATTAAGTCCATTTATCAGTTGCTAGTTGCTTAAAGTGTAAAGTATGTATTTCCCGAGTCTTGTGTCAATTTTCTATCTTTGGTACGGTTGGGAAGAAATTTGCACATTGCAAATGGGAATGTATAAAGTAGTTAAAACTTATGTATTTTTATTACCAACACAAATATTGGTACGTCCGAAGAATGAAGAATTATCGAAGGAATTATCCGGAGTTATTATGTTCGTGAAGATGGTGAAATTAAACCGAGTTTCGTAGTTAGTATATAAAAACGAAAGTTTGAAAAAATGGCAACAAAATAAGATGGAGAATGTTTGAAGGATAATCGTTTCGGCAAAAGCTAGACCGAAGGAATTAATATGAAGGATAGATTATTCTTGTACATCTATAAGCCTAACGATCATAAAGTTTTGTATAAAGTGGTAGATATCGAACTTGCCTAGTTAAAGTATATAAGTATGAGATGATTGGGAGGTTGACCGTTGCTGGGAAGCCAACTCAGGTTGTTGTTTTGATCTATGAATCATGACGTTGTGTAAATTAGTTGTCTCTTTTTCATGGTAAACCGGTCAGGAAAAAAAGTGTATGCACTGTATCCTTGGGGGGGAGTGGGGGAACCTAGTCTATTTTTTTTGTAATTGTATTTAACAAAATTTATTACCTTTTCATAATCATTAACTTGGGTTTTTACGCGAATGAAGATGTGCTCGAACATGATGTTATTATGTCGTTACGTCGTGTTATGCATGATTCCAGCTGTCTTGTTGTTTATTACCATGGTGAATGTTAGAAGATTCCCTACCTATATCATATCTCATCCTAACCCTTGGTTAAACTCGAAGGAGTATGTGATCAAACACACATGTCTATTCTGTCGTTACGGCCATGTATGTGTGCTTCAGCTGCCTTATTGGTATGGTACTTTTGGTGAAAGATTGTAGAATGATCAACCCTAAGCCTTATAATAAAAACCTATTTTACCTTTATAAACTTGTTACTCCTTAGCATAGCGGCGATAAGTGTGTATCTTTGCCAAGCCTGATTGGTAATTATCGTCAGACTGAGAAATTGAGAGAATTAAGTTACATGTTACCAATAGATTAGTTGAGTGATTGGAGTGTTTTCATCTTTCTATTTCGTAAGGTGTTTGGTTGTGTACTTGGTATTGGATCATATAATGACTTAAACGGAAAAATCCTTAGGGATAACATTTTCATAAACTTCTAAAGGCTACTTGAGGACAAGTAGGATTCAAGTGGGGGATATTTGATGACATCAAATAACGTTACTTTTATAGCATCATTTATCCCATGAAATAAACTCATTTTATTTCTATTAGTGCAAAGATGTGTACTTAATCGTTATTCTGATATTGTTAAGTAAATTATTTTTTGTTTATTTTTTTTTTTATTTTTTTTTGTTTTTTTTTTTTTTTTTTTTTTTTTTTTTTTTTTTTTTTTTTTTTTTTTTTTATTTTTTTTTTTTTGGTGTATTGGTGAAGTTTAACTAAAAGGCACGCATTCTGGAGCTTAAACGAAGATATTTGAAGATTACTGTTCTGACAACCAATACGCCGTATCCATCAAGGAAGATACGGCGTATAATTTGGCAGTTTTTGTCTGTTTTTGGTTATTTAAGCTCGTTTTTGAAGGTAAAAGATATGTGTAATTAAGCACTTATCATGGTCCCTACTAAAAAAACCCCTGATATGTCGTATTGACCTCAATCAGTACGCCGTATCGACCAAATTCCAGACCTTATAAATAGAAAACCTAAAAACGGGTTTTCAGTGTGCTAAATCATTTTTTCGATACCTTAACCACAAAAGTCGATTTTCAGAAGAGAAGAAGAGTAGAAGAGGTCGAGCAAAGCAATTAATTCCATAGGAAACACCTTGTAATCTCCTATACTCTTGTAATCCTTTAGTTTTTGGTATCATTTGTTAACTCGGTTAGTTTACCTTGGTTGAATTATTACTTTTGTATTGATTATGATGTTTGAAAGCTAATACCTTAGGGTATTAGCCATTATTATGAAGATCTGAATGTTTGGTTTGTTTATATCGATTGCTTAATTTATCGTTGATTGCTTGTTTATGTTTATCAATATACTTGTTTACGTGCTTTTGTATGCGACCTATCATTCAACTGGATCTAGTGATACAAACCAAGTTATCTAGATGTCGGGATGACTCTCCATATAGTAATTTATACATCTAGACCAATAGGATCACAATTAACGACCTATCTTTGCCTTTAGATTAGTGAGCTTAGTTGGACCGATAGGTGACCCTTGGGATCAACGAGTACGTTCTTAATTAATTGGTAAAGACTTGGTTAGTGGACTAATAATGTATAAATCGCCATTAAGCAGTAAGTGGGTAAAGTCTCTATGAGCTAGGGTTTAACAAGATCACTATTACTTTAATACCTAAGATAAATTATAATCAGGTAATAAGGATGCTTATGCGGATACTTTAATTGTGACAGAATTAATGTGTCAAGGTCTTAGGATGAAGTCCCACCTAAGTCTAAGAATGATATGCCACCTCGAGATAAGTAATCATTGCACTGAATAAACAAACCAACTTCTAATCGGATTAATGATGGCTAATACAGTTTTCTATCATAAGGCTTGACCGCTCTTTTATCTTCTATTAATTTGCTTGCTTGGGTTAAAGTGTCTTGAGTTGATTGTAGTCACCACCAAACTCGTGCCAGTCTCTCAGACTGAAAACCCCCTTTTAACATGTTAGAATTAGGATTAGAACTAACATAGGATTAGCATAGGTTTGACTTAGATTAGAATTAACTTAGATTAGATAACCAAAATATTAATATATTGAGAGATTTAACATTGCTTCAAGTGTTCGATACCTTACTTATCACGAATCTACCACCGACCAGGTACACTGCCTGTTAAAGTATTATTTTTGGTTAAGTCGGCAAAATATAAATTTAAAACTTGAACTTTCATAAATAAACACCACACAACGACACATCAAGTTTTTGGCGCCGTTGCCAGGGAGTGAAAATTAATCTTGATTTTTATTTTATATTTTGGTTATTAGATTAGATCTAATCCTTAGGATTAGTGTAGTTTAGGATAGTTTATAATCCTGCTTGTTTATTGTGTTTGGGTTATACGGCGTTTTCAGTTCACTGAATACGACGTATTGGTTATTTAACAAGTTTTTCTAGTTAGTTTATTTAAGGATGGACGATCCAAACATTACTATGGAAGAATACATAAGGCTCGAGGAAGAAAAGACTCAAAGACGTGGTAAGGTGTTTAACTAGGAAACTGCTAAGTATGGTAAGATCTGGTATGATGAAGACGTTCACAACCTCAGATCCGTTGAAACCGAATTCCCAGCTATAGCCTTTAATGACGGGCTATCATTTGAAAAAACACTTTCTTGTGAACCCACAGTAAGTTCTCTTAACGATGAAATTGACTTTTCATTCGACGATTCCGACGATGATGATTACACGGTAATTTTTGACAAAAACTCATTTTCTTACAAACTAATTTCTGTTAATGACTTGAAAACGGATTCGGAAAATGATAATGAAAAAGTCAATACGCCTTCGTTCCCACCACCCGAGCCTACGGTAAGTTGTTTTGATGATTTAGACTTCTTTAATGATTTTGAGAATGAATTTCCAGCCATTGTTTATAATGACGCTTAAACATCTAAATCAGATTTATTAACTGAACTGATTTTAAGCCCTCAACATATCGATGAATTTGATTTGAATGATGAAACATCATTTTCCGAATATGATGAAGAGGAACAAAATGTTTTGTACTTTAATGATCTATTCCCTTTCAACATAGTTTGACCCGATGATCTAAAATCAGAAAAAGACAATGATGATAATGAAATCGATATAATACAATCTTCCGGGGGTATTGAAAACACAAATAAACTTCTTGATGAAAGTCACGATAAAATCAATAAAGTTTTCATTATGAAAAGTTTTGTCATGGAATTAAATGTAAATATCGTGACTTGGAATCATTTTGTCAACGGGATGCTATTCAATCTTATTAAGAACTTGTATGTGACGTTTGGCATTCTGTTCAACCCTAAACGGTATTATAAGGATGATGTTTACACAAGAACGTTGCGGAGGCCAAGGTATGTTTTCATTACTCTATCAAAATTGGTCTCCAAGAACGGATACGGTGTATTAGGTTACAACCTATACGGCGTATCCACTATTTTTAACTAAAGTTGACTAAGTCAACAAAACTTGCCAATATGGCGTATTAATCAGACACCAATACGGCGTATTGAGTCTGGGTATAAAAGCCCAACTGATACGCCAGATCTTTTTTCACCACACTTTTTCACTCCACACAAACAAAAGTTTTTACCATAAAAATCTTTTAGAGAATCAACCATCCTCTTCTTGTTTTATCTGTCTCGATTAACCACCAAAGATATGGCTCTTCCTCCATGAGATCAGAGGCATCAGTATATTAGATATGAGGGATTACAGTACACTGATGCTGACATCGCAGATTTTAAGGAGAGATTAGGGAGGATATACAGTAGAGAGATACACCGGGTTCAGGTTGTGGACTTTCAGGGTATACCCGAGCTGACGAGGGATGCTTTGTATGATAGGATGTTGATGGAGCACCGTGATGATGGCGGGGTGATGGTGTTTACTAGTCGAGTGTGTAGGCGGGTGTTTGATACTAGAGGCCCGTTGGTGCATGAGCTCATTCTGGAGTTCTTCAACACGTTTAGGTTTGGAGAGGCAGTGACTGATTTGGACACAGCTGGAGCCCTTTAGTTTCAGTTAAGAGGAGTTAGGAGGCGTATGAGCTGGAGAGAGTTTATTTTGGCCTTGAGATTACACATAGATGATGAGATGCAGACTATTAGATTCGGTACATACTGGGCCGAGAGTGCGAGGCAGATCCCCGACAAGGTGGATCTAAGAGATTATTGGATTGGGATCTCATCAGCTGGAGATTTCCTTGGCACATCCCCGTCCTACACTTCTATTAGGGATCTGATTCTTAGGTTGTGCCACAGGTTGATTGCGTGCAGTATTGCTGGGAGGAATCAGGCACCTGAGAAGGTGACCGTAACTGATCTGTTTTACTTAAGAGGGATGGACGTTGGCTTGGTCAACATCCTTTATTTATTGGTTAGGTACTTGAGATTGTTTGCTTTAGGGATGAAGCAAGGTGTAATGATATCTGGAGGGCAGTTTGTAGCTCGATTAGCTGAGCATTTTAGACTCCTGACGGAGGAGAGGCTTTAGGGATATGTGAGGATATTGATGATACATAGGCTTGGGTAACCTTGGGACCAGAGAGGCAGCCTGATGCTGCGGCTGGTGCCCATGGAGCCGCTGAGGATGCTCCTGCAATCGATGAGGGTGTTCAGGCTGATCCAGCACCCATACATGCACCTCAACAGGCATCACCATCACCTCCTACTGCGGGTAGGACTATGCCTTAAAGATTGGGGAGACTTGAGGAGGAGGTGCAGGGGTTACGACAAGATGTCAAGACTTTACAGGGACTTATGGAGAGATCGATGACCAATCAGGGGAGATTCTCCACATGGATGATTACATGTATGACACAGCTCATGGAGGCTAGCACGCAGACATATCAGGCATTCGATGGGACCTTTTGGGGGAGCTCACCTGCAGCATTCTAGAGACGCACCAGGAAGAGGACTGGCGAGGCCATCACTTCCACAGCCTAGTAGCAGCCAGACCCATGATCCCCCTATCATTATCTTTTGTTTCCATCTTTTGTACATTTATTATTCATGTCGTGATGTTTCTAACTTTGAAACAGGTTCTCATATTTTTGTATGTATATCATGATGTGACATTTGTTTGTGTATGATAGAATTAAGCCTGACAGTAAGTTCAGCACCATAGTTCGTGAACATGTTACGGAACCAAACACGCTATCCTAATCAAGAGCAGAATGGAGAAGGGAGAGTGATTTCAAGTGTAGAAGAAGCTGAAGAAAAGTCTAACTTAAAGACTTCGCTGTAAACAAAAGTGCTTCCTGGGAGACAACCCGGAATGTTATTTATTTTTATCGAGTCTGTCTTCTTAGATATCAATACGGCGTATCCGCTCCATAACATACGGCGTATTGATTGTCTGGACGTTATCAGTCTTTAATTTTTATGCACTTTAAAACATTATTGTCAGTTATGGCAATACGGCGTATTCATGCACATGATACGACGTATTCACCAGACTGACTCGTATTTAGTTTGTTTAGTTTAGTTTAAATTAACCGTAGGTACCAAGATAGGAATGCACATGTTTTTCCTATGTTTTATACAGGACCTCGTGAAAGAAATATCGACGAATATTGGTGGAGAATTTACAAATCTGGAGATCTTGAAGTGTTGGAGTCTTGAAACCACACGAATTCTTGCTTAGTAAACTCAACATGGAGAATCTACCAAGCAAATATTAGGGGAGTTTCTGATTCTAATTCTTTTTAATTCTCGTATTTAATGTTTTATTTATACAATGAGGACGTTGTATAATTCAAGTGGGGGATTGGAATTAGAATGTTTACTTGTCCTATTTTTCTCACTAAAATGCTTAAAATATGCTAACTTTTTTTTTCAAGCATACTTTTGTGAAATTACTTGTTACATAACCCACACACAATAACCCTTATTAGATATTGTGAGGATTTAACCTATCCGTTTCCAAATGTTTACCCAAATTCCATAAAATATGAGTGTGCCGGTGATGTTGTAGACTTTAGAACTTGGCTTGGTATATCTATTAGAGATCACATTGATGAGTACTATAGATTTAGATGGAGTAACATTTAAATTGGTAAATTTTTAGGATTACACCCAAAAAGCTTATACATGTTGTTTATTAACTAACTACACTGGTTAGTTAACCCCCCTATATAAACCCTTTGTTTACTCTCACTTTAAGAGTAAGATACCCCTGAAACAACCCATAGAGCCAATCCTTTAGGAATTACACCAACTTGTTTATTTCGTTACACATTAGCCTACCCTGTTAGATTAAGTTTATTTTATAGTTGCTAGTTTCTTAATGTGTAAAGTATGTATTTCCCGAGTCTTGTGTAAATTTTGGTATGGTTGGAATAAATTTGCACATCGCAAATGGGAATGTATATTATAGTCAAAACTCATGTATTTTTACTACCATCGCAATTAATGGTACGTCCGAATAATGAAGAATTATCGAAGGAATTATCCGGAATTATTATGATCGTGAAGATGGTGAAACTACTTTGAGTTTCGTATATAGTTAGATGTTAAATAAAATCAAAAAAATTAGAAAAATCGCAACAAAAAAGAGAAGGAAAGTTTGAAGATAATCGTTTCGCAACTACTGAAGGAATTACACGAAGGATCGATTATTCGTTGATACAAATCGACGATGTAGAATATTGTATAAAGTGGAAGATATCGCCACTTGCCTTGTAAAGTATGTAAAGTATGGGATGATTGGGAAGTTGACCGTTACGGGAACGCCAACTTAGGTTGTTGTTTTTGATCTATGACCAAGACGTTGTAAATAGTTGTGTCTTTATCATGGTAACGGTCAGGAAAAAGTGTCTAGCAACTTGTATCTTAGACTTAATCTATTTGTTTTGTAATTTTTATTTAACAACAATTTATTTTCCTTTCCTAATCATTAACCATGGGTTTTACGCGAATGAGGATTTGTACGAGCGTGCATGTCTATTCCGTTGTTACGGCCATGTATGCATGTCTTAACTGCCTTGTTGGTTTATTACTATTGGTGAAAGTTAAAAGATCCCTACCCTATATCATTTTCATCCTAACCTTTGGTTCAATTCGAATGAGGATGCGATCAACCACACATGTCTATTCCGTCGTTACAGCCATGTATGTGTACTTCAGCTGCCTTGTTGGAGTGGTACTTCTGGTGAAAGATTGTAGAATGATCAACCCTTAGCCTTATCATACAAACCCATATTTACCTTTATAAACTTGTTACTCCTTAGCTCTAGTGGTGGAGATGTGTATCATTGCCAAGCTTATGATAGAATACTCATCATGACTGAGCAATTGACCGAATTAGTTACATGTGTGGAAAACTAGAAGGGGGGTTGAATAGTTTACCGCTTTTTAATTAAAGGTTTTGAAGTGTTTGTAAAAATTCTAGATTTGAATTTATGTGAACTCAACACTTGCACAATATGAACAATATATTTATCTAAACAATTGATATGATAGTATGAGGAGATAATGTAAGACAAGAGATAAGAGTAAGAACAATCAAACCACAACGCGAGGATTTATAGTGGTTCGATAACGAAGCACCTCTTCGCCCTACTCCACTCCCCGAGCACCTAACTCAAGAGTTTTCTTCACTATGTCAACAAGCTCCCTTATGACGGAGAAAACCGTACACAACGTTGCTTACACCGATTTACGACACAAAGCTAAATGTCGAGTTCTAATCTTAGCTAGAACCAATCTATCACAACACAACTTCACGACTTCACAACTTCACAACTTCTTCACAACTTCAAGACTTCCTCACAACTTCACGACTTCACTTCACCACACTACTTATGCCACAACTAACTAACACTACTTGGTAAGATCACCACGATCTATCTATACTTACAAAGATCGCCAAGATCTAGCTACTACACATAAATACAAGATATACATAAGATTTACAAGTTATGATATGGATGCAATAAGATTGCAACAACACATAAAGGTGTAATACTTCTTCACTTGAGGATGGAAGTATTCTTCTCTTGCACTTGAGGAATTGAGCTTGGATCACTTGGAAACAAAGCTTTATGATTAAATGATCAAAGGATTTTGATGAGATGTGTGGGCTGTTTTAGAACAGAAAGAATGAGTGCAAAAGGTGAGAAAATTATGGGGAAAAGTCCAGTATTTATAGGACAAACTGGGGGAGCGTCTACCTAGGGGCGGTCCCCTTAAATAGGTGGGCGGTCCCCTTAATTTTAAGGGGGCCGGCCGTGTATTTAAGGGGGCCGCCCTAGACTGGGGCTTCCCTAGTTTGTCTTTTGTGTAAGGGGGATTTTCTGGAGCTTTTCTAGCCGTTTTAGGTCCAAAAATTTGAATTTCAAAATGTTTATTTTGAATAAAATATTTTTTTAATTGTAAAAAATGTTTTGTAGTGTTTATAAAATGTTTACAACATTTTATAAAAGTGTGAGGTTGAATAAAAATTTCATTTGATCATAAAATGCATTAAGCATTTATTTATTCATACCTTTAAGTGATGTATTTGTTGAAATGAGAATTTACTACTAATTACTTGTTTACGTTTAATTTTACGTTGAACGTTTTTATATTTTGTGATTATCAAAACGTAAAGATGTGAAAAAATATTAGTAATGTTTTTAGGCATTTCTCCCCCTTTTTGTAGAATCAAAAAGGCATCGTCGAGAATTGCTAGTAAAATCGACGGAACAAATGCTCCCCCTTGATGTGTGCTCCCCCTCGTTCGAGGGCACCAAGGAATCGAGCTATGGTTTCTTGGCTACAAAAACGAGTTAGAACAATACAAATATTTCTAACATGTAGCAAGAAGGAAAAATATGGCATACTAGTAATGCAACCAACAATAATCATCCATTGAAGTAAAATAGTGTGTGAACCACACTCAAGCATACATAAGGAAAATAACATGCTAACATTCATGACATTTTTAAACTACAAAGAGTCCTATAACTAGTAAAGCTCCGTAGGACTTGCTTGCAAAATGGTGGATGGACAATTATTTTGAGAAACTAAACATAGAGTATGTTTAGTTTGGTGAAGATGGTGGAGGTGGTGGGATGATGGTTGTTGGTGGTTGTGAGAGCATATGTTCAATATATGAAAACATATATTGGAGTTCATCTCTTAACCCAAATATGAGAGTACGATTGTGAATGCAACACAAGCATGAATCTCCATGTGCCTCAAGAAGGTTCCAAGGAATGGGATGACCAAAGATAGGTGGTGAGGGTGATGGAGTATCAAATTGGACATCAAGTGGGGTGATTGGTGAAAGGGTGAGAGTGATGTCCATTGATGCATTTTCTTGAGTTGGAGGTGGTGGAGAAACTCTTGGAGGAGGAGATGTTGGTGAGTTCAAGTAACCATTGGGTGAAAGTGATGTTGATGAGGTTGGTGATTTGGGTATGTAGTCAATTGAGGATGAGGAAGTATCTTTGGTTGATGGTGTTTTGGAGGGTGCATTAGGAGCACTAGGTGATGATAGTTGAAGTGTGGGTGATGGAGTTTTTGTGTCATCATGGGTTAAATCCACAAACAATTGTTTTGGTGGAATGATGTTGATTTTTGGTTTCTTGGAGGCTTTGGAAATGGAGGCTCTAGTGGATGCCATGGATGTTGATAATGGTTGATGAATGATGAAGAAGATGGTGTGTTGGAGATGATCATTTGGAGGGAATTTATGGGAAGGAAATGGTTTGAAAATGGAATGAGTTTGAACTAGTTTAAATTATTCCAAATTGTGTTCGAGCATTCTGGGCAAAGATAGCTGAGACTAGGTAAAAGAGGGTCAAAAAGCAGAAAAAATATTGTTTTACCCGTGAAATACTAGGGCGGTCCCCTTAAATAGGGGGCGGTCCCCTTAAAATTAAGGGGGCCGCCCGTGTTGAATTAAGGGGGCCGCCCTCTGTTGGTTCCATTTTTCACAGAAAAATGATTTTTCTCAGATTTTTGTGAGAGTATTTCTGTTTTGGTGGTTTATTTGCAGCAAGCCCTATTGAGTTTTATGAGCATATTTAATCATATAACATGTAATAAACACATTAAATTATGAAACCAAAGTGGCACAACTAGTTGATTTAATAAAACAACCAAATGTTTAAGTCATCATAGCAAACAAGTACCTAAAAATAACCAACACATAAGTCTTTCCGAATACATCGGATGATCACCACACAAGTTGTTAATAACATACACATAATGAAGTTAAAAATTGTCTTAAACTACACTTAGCCATCTAGCTCACTTCAATCCTATGTCTTCATTTCTTCTTCTTGCTAAACACTCCTTTTAGTGCCTTTCCAAATGATTTGAAACCTCCGCGCATCTCCTTATGCATTTGTTGCGTTTGGTTGAGCAAGACGGTTTGTCGTTCAAAGAGAGTTTCATCGGTTTGTTCGGAAGCGGAAGGCATTTGGTAGTTTTGGTAGTTGAGAGGATCAAGAGAGTTAAGGTAGGTGGTAGGAGATGGAGTACTTGCACGAGAAGTTTGGACATTATCATCATCATCATCATCATCTAATTCGTCTATGAAAATAGACAAATGAATGGATACAAAAATCAAATTGGCTTGGGCCAAACACTCAAATTTAGATGGCTAAGATGATATTTTGAGCTTATACTCACACAAAAAAAAAACACACACGGAGCTCTCTCCTCAGCAAAGAAGTACAAGACCTAGAATCTTCCTTAGTTTAGTATAAATAGGGTTCATTTGTAAGCCATTTGGCAGTTAGTTTTTCTTAAGTTTTTTACCTAGTTGTAATTTTCAGCTTGTTTTTATTATAACTTTTTAATATTATAAGGTTTTCTTTATGAATTAATGAAATTTAAAGTTTTATCTTAAATCCCGTTTTACTCATTTGTGTTTAAAAGCCATCAAGAATCTTGCATAAGCATTTTATAAGAACTTATTTAATCATATTGTTAAACTGTTTTCATTTATATATAAAGTTTTTAAGAAAATTTTATAAAAACAAAAAAAAATTATCACCCTCAAATACCACAGCTTAATGGATGATAAGCCAAATTTGAATAGGCTTATGGACACTACTAGCTTATCTTTGATAAGCTAGAGCTAGTAGATAAGCTCTTTTGAGCTCATTTGCCTTGTTTTGAGCACGGGCCTTTGTAAGTTTCATTTTTCCATTTATAGTTTATTTACTATTCAATTGCTTATTTGAGCTTATTGTCTGCTTATATTTGCTTATTTGTGTTTGCTTATGATGTTTAATGCTTATTATGCTTGTTTTATAGTTTAGAAATCATTTGTTTGAGTTTTCTTATAAACTGTTTTAAAATAGCTTATAAACTTGCATAATTTGTTTCAGCCTATTTGAGTGCTTATTTGTTATTGAGATATGCTTAATATTGATGATATAACTTATTTAACATCTGGTCTAGGTAGTTTGTGGCTTAAATCAGTCTAAATCAAGTTTAAAAAGCATTTTAAGTGTTTAAAGGGGTGTTTGGTTTAACTGCTTTAATGGGTCAAAATGGGTCAAGATTGCATTTTGACACTTGAGTCAGTTTAGTTTAGCTTAAATTAGTCTAAAAAACTAGTTTGTTTAAGTTTTCAAGTAATAAATCTCATTTTTAAGGTTTTGAGGAGTTGTGGTTTGAATCTGTGAAGTTTAAGCTCCTCTTAGTTGCTTATTTGATTGTGATCTTGCTTTTTGAGATTTTGTGAAGTTTTTGTGTTTATGCATGTGTTAAAACAGGTTAGGAACAAAAGTCTAATAGCCTGCATTGTTTGTTTGCATTTTTGCCAAATCTGTCAAATATTGCTAAGTGTTGAAAAAATTTGAGAAAATGCTTTTTCATTTGCTTTTTGTGGCTTATTGGGAATTTCAAAATGCTTTTTGATTGTTGATTCTTGTTCTTTGAGGTCTAAATTTAATCTGTTTGTAGGTTATATAGTCATAAGGATCTGTTTGTTTGCTTATTTTTAAGCTCAAAAGTGGTGATTTGTTAAGATTGCAAAAGTTTGTAAAAATTTGTCTAAGTGTTGAATCTGTGTGAGATGCCTTTTTCATGAAGCTTTTTAAGTGCTTATCTGAATTTCAAACTGCTTTTTCATTGTTGCTTATTGTAGCTTTTTGGCCATTCTTCTTAGTGGTATAAGCCACTAAGCCATAAGGATCCTTTTGCTAGCTTATTTTTAAGCTAGAAAAGTCCCTCTTGGCCTTTTTGCTTATCAGTTTTGGCCAAAAAGCTATTTGCTTATTTAGGCTTATTAGCTTATTGCTTTTGCTTATTCTAGGTTTAGTTTAGCTTATTAGGTTAGTTTAAGCCCAATTTAGCTTATTTCTTTCAGTTTAGAGCTTATTTAAGCTTATTTGCATTTTAGCTTAAAATTTCTAAGTTTTATAGCTTTTTGATTAAACTGCCATTCTAGCTTATTGTAGTTGCTTATTTTTGTTCTTAAGTGCTTTTTAGATATGCCTATTTATCTGTCTTAGCTTATTTTGAGTTTTCATTTGGTTATTAGTGCTTAAAATTGCAAACAGTTAGCCTTTTAAGTGTTTTAGTATAACTAGCTTATTCTGTCACTTTCTTAGCTTATTTCAGTGCTTATTCGTGGTTTATAAAAAGGTGTTTTTGTAAAAAGTGCTTATTTTTTAGTCTTTTAAAAAGTTAAAAAAATGGCAAAAACAAAAACATTTGGGATTAGGGGAAGTCCCAGGTGAGCAAGGCTCGAACTCGGGAACTCACCCTTATCACCAACATTTTTACACCAACACACTCACTACCACTAGCGCCTTGGAACTTTTCCGTTAGATCTTGCAACATTAATTTATTTATACACGTTTTCAACTCTTTTTCTCATAAGCACTTCGCAACTTATTTTGGGCTTTTTAGAGCTTATTCGATAAGCTGGCTTAACCAACTTATTTTTCCTGCATCCCTTACAACATTTAGGACTTTCCTGAATTTTTTAGATTTTTCATCCTTTATTTGTTATTTTCTTTATTTTTCGAAGTTTAGAATTTTAGAAAATCATTTAAAAATAGTAAATTAATTCAGAAAATTACAAAAAATGGTTTTTAGATTTAGAATAAATAGTTTTAGGTTTACAAAGTTTAAAATCTTTTTCATCATTTTTAGATTTTAAATTCATTTTTAGCTTTTTAAATTAATTTTAAGAAATAGTTTTTAATTATAAAAAGTAGTGAAAAATGTTTTTCTGAGTTTTTATGATATTTTAGACTTTTCTAAAGTAGAAAATCATTTTTTTGAAATTTTTAGGAATTAATTTGTCATTTTCTAGAATTTTAAATAGATTAAATAGG
>BQNB010057406.1:0-38232 GCA_026074375.1 Tanacetum coccineum | reverse complement strand
CGTTTAGATATCTGGTTGAGAGTTGCTTATTTCTGTTTATTTCATTGCTTGCAAAAGTATAGTAGTTTATATATATAGGCAATTAATCACAAACACCTTAAATACTATTTATGTGTCATATGATAACAAAAAAAACATCTAATGTGATTAAAATGACCATTAGGTTAATGTTGGAGGTTTGAAGCACGTACTTCGAGCTTATAAGGAGACGGATACCATAGAGAAGATTGTTTATACGTCGTCCTTTTTTGCTTTAGGATCCACTGATGGCTATATTGCGGACGAGACTCAAGTAAGTACTTCTACTAATATCGTTTAAATTCTGATTTTGTAAGAGAACACATTTTTCAGTATAAAAACCATCACTTTCTAACAACTCACGGGTAGCCTAGTAGCAAAAGGGCTTGTGGCTATCACTCTAAAATGTGTGAGGTCTCAAGTTAAATTCCTGCTAGGTGCAAACAACCTTGAAGTGGCCACACCAACCTCTTAAAAAGGGAGGGATTTAACTGGTTTGAATCTGTATGGTGGTGGGTTAAAACCCCATGGATTAGTAGGTCAAAAGGTCAAAAACCAAGGTTACCCATAAAAACCATCACTTCCTTATCAGTGGTGGTCATTAATAACACTTGAAATCTGTTTTTTAAAGCTAAATAGGAAAAATAAACTTATAAGAAATCAGGATATGCAACCTGATAAAGTTCCAGGGTCTAGTGACCTAACTGGTAAAGCCAAAATGTTAAAATCAATGATAGTTAATTGTTATACTTACTGTCGTCTTGCTCTACCATAGTTGTTATATTGTCAACTACTCAACTTGCTCTAGTGCTCTATCTCTATATTTCTGCGTTATTGATTTCCAAATAGTCTTGACTAACTATAGTTTGTATTTGATAATAGATGCATTTAAGCAAGTATTTTTGTAGGGAGTACGAAAAGTTAAAGACTATTGCTGATAAAATTGCTCTTGATGCTCCAAAGGAAGGGGTACCTATGGTGTCTGTTTTCCCTGGAGTTATGTATGGTCCTGGTAAAATCACTCTTGGGAATGTGCTGGCCCGAACGGTAATCTCCTAATAGTTTACTAAAAGTATAGAACTAGATGGGTTAGGTGATATGTCAAAATGGGTAATATTGATGCAAAATCTGTATTTTTCTTCTTATTAGTTTGTTGAGAGGTTAAATGGACGCTTGCCTGGCTACCTTGGTGATGGAAACTGTTGTACAATTACGACAACAAACCCGAAGTTCGATCGCGGAATGCTAGATCGCGAGTTGTATCGAGCACAAGTAGCGAACACGAGAGACTACAAAGAACCGACAAGAATATGCACATGGTATACCCTCATACCAAACCTTTATTAAAACCCTAATAAAGCTATTTTAACGAGGAAGAAGAATGAATAACTAGCATCCCTCCTCATCTCTATTTATAGGGATGAGGGGGTAGAAAACTTTCCTAAATCAAATAGGAAACTCCTTGCCTTGCAAGACAAGCTAGACACTTCCTAGTTTTAGTCTAATCCTAATTTATATTACAATGACTTAAGTCCCTAAAATATGTCAAGTTTGCTCCTAATATTCAATAATTTCCACCTTAGGAGTAACACTTACACATAACCGATACTCAGCATCTTTTCCTTGTGCTGAAACCTCGAACCGGAGACCACCTTGTTGACCAGGCAGTGTACTTCAGTAATTTCCCTAGATTGGCTTTCTTAGACTCCTCTACTTTCTTCTTTTCAGCAACATTACCCTCTGAACCCTCTTGCTCAGGTACTCCGATTACTGTAATGTTTGCCCCCATCTTTATACCAAGGTGTACCTTTTTCCTGCTCCTTTACCAAGCAGTCTGTGATTGTCTTTTCTTCAAGTTGCTTTTCCTCCAACCGTCTTTGAGCCACTGCAGCATCATCGTTACTAACCCGAAAACCCTCAGCTTCACGATGCCCTTGAGCTCCCTGCAGTTCCACCTCAAACCAAACACGTTTTTCAACATGTACAACATGGACTCCTGTTTTAATACCAGGACCAAGTTGTTTGAACCTAACTTTTTTATAAACAAGTTGTTTGAACCCAACTTGTTTTGAACCTCCATGCTTTTGTACAATATTCCCATCGAGCTTTTCGATGTTTAACCTAGTATTTATACTAGCCATTCTTCTTTAACCTTGCTACAAATCTTGTCAAGTTGCTTTTAACCAACTTTACTGACAAGTCTCACAAGCCGTGTGCAATATACCTGTTGTTGCTAAAAACCTTTTCTTGCAAATCGAATTAATTAGAATAACCTTAAATCCTTGATTTCGAACAAGTAAACCCGATCATTAACTTGAAACCCAAGCGAACCATGATCGAAACTTGAACCACAAGAAAACCCGCAACAACGTCAAACCTTCAATCTGATCGTCTTTTACAAAATAAAAAACTGTAATTGAAGTTATTTAAATAGTCAAAGAAATCCGTTATGCGCAACAACCTGACCCTTCAAATTCATTTATATAAATTTCCCACAAACAACAAATCAAGACTTAAATAAAAAAACTAAGCTTTGATTCTTTGAATTAGTTAAAACCCAAGTCAAGTCCACCCCTTTTTCCAACTTTGCAATATTAATATATTTGAAAAACTCAAATACATCTATTACATACCTCTCGTCAATTGCTACAATCGACGACACCCGAAATCGAATCTCCAAAACTCGATCTAGTATATGAACTTCAAAGACCACAACTAACCTATGGCTCTGATACCACTTGTTGTACAATTACGACAACAAACACGAAGTTTGATCGTGGAACGCTAGATCGCGAGTTGTATCGAGCATAAGTAGCGAACACGAGAGACTACAAAGAACCGACAAGAATATGCACACGTTATACCCTCGTACCAAACCTTTATTAAAACCCTAATAAAGCTATTACAACGAGGAAGAAGAATGAATAACTAGCATCCCCCCTTATCTTTATTTATAGGGATGAGGGAGTAGAAAACTTTCCTAAATCAAATAGGAAACTCCTTGCCTTGCAAGACAAGCTAGACAATTCCTAGTTTTAGTCTAATCCTAATCTATATTACAATGTACACTTAAGTCCCTAAAATATGTTAAGTTTGCTCCTAATATTCAATAATGTATCAGAGCCAGGTTGGGCCCAATAGTGATGTGGATGGTGTTCCGTCGGTTAGACCCTGGTTCGACGGTATTAGTGGATCCCGGTAAACCTTGTACCAAAAGGAAGCCGGTAAAAGGTGAGGTGTTTCAATGGTAAAGGTCAGCGGTATGAAAAAGGTGGGATCGTGGCTATAGTTGAAGGGGAGGCCCATGGTGCTTTGGGTTTGAGGGGAGGATTGTTGGGTGTGCAAACTCAATCCCACATCGGTAAAAATATAATCTCAAAGTTAACATATAAGCTTGGTGGGCTACTCCTTCTATCACCAATTGGTTTTAGAATGGAACCTCAGTTGGGCTTATATGTTAGACTTGGTGAGATGTTGGGCCTAGGATATCCAACAATGGGGTGTTCCGATGAGGATATCCAACAATTAGGGTTTTAATAAAGGTTTGGTACGAGGGTATAACGTGTGCATATTCTTGTCGATTCTTTATAGTCTCTCGTGTACGCTACTTGTGCTCGATACAACTCGTGATCTAGCGTTCCGTGATCGAACTTCAAGTTTGTTGTCGTAATTGTCCAACAGAAACGATCGATTTTCTTTCACCCATGTAGATGATGTGGTAGAGGGACAAATTTCAGCTATGGAAAAAGGTCGAATAGGCGAAAGATATCTTTTAACGGGTGAAAATGCATCATTCAAGGAAGCTTTTGATATAGCATCCACTATCACCAACACAAAAAGATCTTGGATTAACATTCCTTTGTTCATGATCGAGCTTTATGGCTGGTTATCCGTGTTGTTCTGTTTAGTTACAGGAAAACTTCCACTAATCACGCCTTCGGTATTTTCATTATTATGATATTTCTTTCTTTTTTTGATAAATATCTCACCCATTTATTAGTAAAAAAATACTCAATTTTTTATATGGGCTAAATGGCCACCTCTAGCTAAAAGGGTTAATACATTTTTCACTGATACTCCTTGTTTGGTTAATGATGTAAGATTAAAAAGTGTCTGTTTTATTCTGAGATAGACTGTGGATGCTTTGAGACACCAATGAGCTTATTCATGTGAGAAAGCAAAAAGAGAATTGAACTACAAGCCGAGAAGCTTGACCCAAGGTCTAGAAGAGATTCTTACTTGGTTAAAGAAAATGGGCGCTGTCAAATACTAACAAGAACACCAAGATGTGATCTTCCTTATGGTAACAGTACCCGACTATGGACCAACAGATCCCACTTCTTCACTTCAAATCTTATTTGAACTTTGTTTTGTTTTTAGTTAGTTGGGTGTGTTTGTGTGCTTTAGACCATGCTGGATTTGTAAGCGAGTACTCGTATTTGCTATTGCTTTTACGCTTCCAAATGTTTAAGTATGTAAGTTCATAACAATCTGATGCATTCTCGTTGTAAGATCAAGGAAATTGCAATAAAAATCATTGTTCTATAAGTAGAATTCATTGTACTTATCTTTTTAGGTAAAGTATTGTAACATTCTTCTACAAAATGTTTAAAAGGGTAAGTTGACATCAAAGGAAAAGTTAGCGATTGATATCTTACTTTTAACTTGTTGATAATATTTGTTTAATTTGATAACATTCTAATATAATTCTAATAGTGATAACGTGATCCAAAGTTTTATAAGAGACCAATGTTCTAATCTCCTGAGTGAACGTCTTAAGATAACTGAGTCACGTATACCATAGCATAAGAAGTTCGACTATATGAGACTGTAAGACAATAGAGATTGACTATGAATAATTGTGTTGTTTAAGATACCATGTCTATTTATAATAGAACATAGGTTTGAGAATAAGCTAACATAAATTCTAAACATAATGGACCTAAGCCTTTCATTAAGAATGGGCTTTAATGTGGCATCTAACACTCCTTGCAGTTTGAACGGGAGTTTTTCGAACGTACAAGCCGGATATAATGTTGAAGTCGACGTTTTCTTCTCTTTTTTTCCTTCTCTTCTTTGTTGCTCATTTGCACAGAGATAGACTTGTATTTGGTGACATAATTGTATATTGCTTCGCGGTTTCCTCTATTTTTATGACGTTTGCTATTTTTTATGTCATGGCTTTTTGGGTAAAGAGTTTCCCTGGTAAATTTTATTACTCCAAAAAATATTTAAGTACAAAGGATGAGAGTGAGTCCCACATCTCCACCCGTTACATAGGAAAAACTACTTCCTTATATGAAGGCTCACAAAGTGACTAGACTACAAAAGAAACAAGAAACTATTTCTTCCTACGACCTCGAACTCTAATATCCAAATTATCACATATATCTTGAATCTTGTTAGGAAGATCATGAGCTTCATATATATCATCATCGTATGGGTCTTCATCATAGTCATCACTCTCATAAGTATCCCTCCATTGTTCCAGCAAACTTTTAGTTCCAAAACCAACCCTTTCTGAAGCCATAGAACGAGCCATATCATTATCAACTGATTCAACCTCATCCTCACTATCATGATCACCCAGATAATCAACCTTTTTTAGAGGTTTACCATCATCATCTACAAGAGTAACTTTCCCCTCAGTAATTAGCTTTTCAAGCATCATAATTTTATCAACAATAAGAGTAGTACTAGTACTACTAGTTTCAACATTCCAGAACGAGGAGCCACTAGAATTAGCCCCGTTATTAGCCAAATTTGAGGTCCCCCAATTAGTACCCAAATCTCCATCATTTTTAACCAAATTAAGCACATCAAATGGGTTTAAATTACTAACCTCTTTAGTAGACTCCATGCCTTTCTTTTTAGTACCGCTAGTGTTGGCAGTAGGCTTTTTAGAAACATGTCTATACTCTTTTGTTGGTTTAGATCCCACTTTCGAACCAACCGGAACACCTCTAGGAGCATGACTAGGCTTCTTCAAGTTCTTTGCCACACCCAAGCCTGGATTCTTGGGACACTCCTCCTGAATATGACCAAATATCTTACAACACGCACATCTAGGGGGTTTTCACTCATATTCAACATGGACAGTACACGTATAAAACCCCTCCCTGGTAATTTTAGGCATAGCCACCATAATGGTATCTTTCAACCCTACATCAGCCCGAAGCTCAATCATTGCTCTAGCATAGCTTGACCTGCCCCAGGATTGCAAGCACATATCAGAAGTATAAGAGTCAAGCATTTAAGGAGTACCAAGTTTCATAGCAATGACACTCAAACCATCATCGCTAAACGCCGTAATGGGGGACACCAAGAAGTTTAACCCAGACCGAAACATTCCCAACATCTTCTTTCAATAAATTCACATCCGGGTTCCACTTTTTAAGAATAAGCAGATGATTGCGAATAAACCATGGACCATTTTCAAGCATTGCATTCAAACCATCCATAGAGCTAAATTGGAAAGAGAAACCTGGTAGATGGGTTAAGCATTGATTTAACCAGGTCATATTTACCCCAAGTGTTCCTAACATAGTTAGCAACAACAGGGTAAGCCACTCGCTTTCCCAAAAAGAAACCATAAGTAGTATTCACAAACCTTTCACTAATAGCTCTAATAGACTTCACCGGCACAACTACATCAACCCCGTTTCCCTCCGATGTATATAAAGTACGAAAATTTAAAGCCTTCCTATTCGCTACACCAGTAACATTAGCATACGAAGACATACCAGGGGTATTACCACTCGGAGTAGATCCCTGCGTAGGTAAGGGTGGATACGATCTCGAATCCGTATTCTCAACATCAGGAATATTTGTATCAACCAAAGAAGTTTGCTTCTCCTTCACCACTGGCTCGTCAGTCACAGATGGTGATACACCATCCTTTGCAGCAACATCCTTATTCTTCTCTTTTACCCCTGTCCCACCCCCACTCCCTTTTTGACTCAAGAAACCACGTTCCATTTAGCAGCTCGCAACTCGAATCAACAACCCACTAGTAAACGAGTACCATAAAACAAGAAGACAACGACAATCTTCAACACCAAAAACCCTAACAAAAGTTAGGGTTAGAATTTAATGCACACCAAAACCCTAAAAACAATAAAATCGAAACCCTAAAGTAACAAATAAAGTAACCAACTAGCGATTAAAACCCTAATCGTATAAACGATCATATTCAAATCGACGTAGAGGTTATGGAGGATTGGTATCGCCTAAGGTTTCGTTAATTAAACAAAGAAAATTACTAAACCCTAAAAAACGATCGCAACAAGCTTAACAACACACCACGTGATCGATAATAATAAGTTTAGATTATAAGAATCAAAAATTGATTAATAAATCACAAGTCAGTTAGAAGAAGCAAGCAAACGATTTAGATGTTAGGGATGTAAGGGTATCACAATTTTCTAGAGAGAGGGTTTTACGTCATGACTTGTTTTGCCTTTAAGATGGAAGGACAATGTGGTGGTCAACTTTTGTTGTTAAAAACTCTAAACATAATGGACCTAAGCCTTTGATTAGGAATGAGCTTTAACGTGACATCTAACAGAGACGACCTGGAGAATAATGGACTCTTACAATTGCGAACTTTGTTTTTGACATGTAGCGTTTTTTAGCGTTTTTTTACATGTAGAGTTTTAGTTACATCACTTATGTATCCGAAGAGTTTTAAGTTTGTGATTAATATACTAATCGATGCTCCTACCTTTTACATAGTGTTTGATTTCAATTCTCTTTTGAGCTTATCAGTTTATTGAAATTTGATCACGTTTTGTAAACTTAGAGTTTATTTGAACCCATAAGCTTATTAGATCTTCAAACAAATATTTGACTTTTAAAAATGTAAATAAAGTTGGAGTAGTGATTTGGATACCTGATTGATGCCTAATTCTATGCATAACAAGTATCTTAAGAGTGTGCAAGGTGTGGTGATGGTTTTCCTTTGCTACATCAGCTTTACATCGTCAAAAAATACTTCACTTATATTTTACTTTAACTTTCTCTAAACCATTGCAGTACAGTATCTCACGTCCATTATTTTATTTCTATATTTTATCATTTAAAAATACTCACAAAACATAAATACTCACTCACAATACACACGCACACACAAAAATAACGTTCTTCTCTCCTTGGGTAGTGTGTATTTACAATCGGAGTTTAAGTCCCGTGAAATAATTTTTTCGCTTTTCGTGTTAGGCATGGTGAGGTCTTCCCTTGATTTCCCGCAAAAGTTTTCCTCTTTCCTGCTTTGTTTTCCGAACGACACCTTCCACACTAATACATAAGCTTATTAAGATCTTCAAAACAAGCTTATTCGATATTTAGAAAAACCAAAAAAATGTATACTACACTGAATAGTTGCAAAAATAAGCACTACACAGAATGAAAAATAGTGCCAAGTATAATATATTTTTAGGGCATCAGCTCTTTTATATTAATCAAATTCACTAAACTATAAAAAATACAAAATATTAAATAGTGACTAACCTAAACAAAACCTAGCAACTAGATGGGCCAAACTCAACGGGTTTATGGGTCTTTATTATCTAAAAATCAATAAAATGTGTGAATTTGCTGCAACAACCTAACCCCGGGTGCCTTTTGCACCAACCATTATCCACTCTATAAGGAATACATTTGACAACTCTCCTGGGGGGACACCAACTAAAATAGACAAGAGTCGAGACTTAAACCTTTATCCTTTTATCCATAAAATCTTTTTAGTAGGTGAGTAACTAAGCCAAAGCCTTTGGTCTTTACTAGTTATAATCCCCGTGCACGCACGGGGTTTTTTCTAAAAAATTTAATAATGTATTATTAAATATTAAAAAACAGATAGTTTAATTTTTTTTAATTTAATTATGATTCTTAATTTTGGATTATAATTATTTTTTACTAACTTAGTAAGTGTTCATATGTGTACTTTTAAAAAGTTTATAAACAAATTTACTTATCGTTTCTTATGTTTTTGCATCAATAATTTATATAAATTGATAATAAAATTTTATGTTGGAATATTGTTGGTTATGTGATGCAGGTCGTTTTTCAACGCGTTTATCAAATAAACCTTCAGATATAATATATATATTTTTTAAATACATATACGTATACGCAAGCAAAGTATCATACAAATTATTCTTAGGAAAGAATAAAAAGTAATCAACACGGGTATCGTTTTCCTCGGTGAGAGGTGAATGAAAATTTACGTTCAAGTTGTAAATCGAGCTTGATTGTCATTCAAGTTTTTGGTTTTGGTGTTAAACTATTTTTATACTAAAAATTAAACTAATATTAATTCTAAGATTTAAAACTACAAGATTATACTAAAATTGATCTAAAAAATATAAATGACAAATGTGCTTGCTAAGTGACGTAAAAAGTTCATTAAGTGTGAATTTAGGTTTATTAACGAATTATAATCCTTAGAAAAGATAATTTTCTCACAACGCTAGTTTATTTTAAAAATGATCTCTTAAAAAGAAAATAATTACTAGATGTGTAGTTTAACCATTTTTTCGGATTTTGCCCTTTAAAATATTTAAACCACCAATCAAATTAATCTAAAATTCAATTAAACTTTTTTCAAATCCACACTTAAATCTCAAACCACAATTTCACTTAACAAGCACTAATTAAACTACTCATTACTCATAATGATCAAAAAAGAAAAGCAAAACATTTTTACACTAAGCTACACTAATTAATTGAAAAATGATACGCACAAATCTTCACTTCTCTAATTTTTCTTTCAACAAAATGAATCACAAACACCCTTGGATTACCGAATGCTTAAGGACCTTCGAACCAGATCGGGTCGTCTTCGAATCCGGACAACTATTCGGCTTTCTTCGATCGAACACCCAAAACAACCTTACTTTCCAACGTATGTCTCTAACAAAAACACATACATGAATGCACGATGTTTCGCTTTATTTTCTCAATGGAAAATGCAACAACAACAACAACAATATTCAACATTTTCGCAACAACCACAACAAAACCAAATGAATCACAAACCAAGATCCTCCCACTCTAATCTTCCAGCATGTTGACGAACGAAGACGATGAAGAAGAATGGCGGTCCCGTCCCCCCTACGTCGAAAAAATGAACGGTGAGAAATGTGGGCGAAGACGAAGACGAGAAAACACCAAAAACTCAACCAACAACCGAAGACGAAGACGAGGCCCGAAAAGAGCTCGTTGTTTATGGCGACCGACGGTGAGGAAGTGCTTTTGGCAGAGATTACATCCCAATTATCCGAAGGATCACAAAAGAAGGTGTGGATCACACAAAGGGGGATACTTTTTGGTATAAAGTTATGGATGTTTACAACACAGGAAGCCAAAAGACTCAAGTACCCACATCGGTACAAGAAATGATTACGGGAAAGTGACTGATGAATCGAGATGTCGAAAAGTTTATATTACGAATGTGTGTGAAGGCTCTTTGAGCGGGAGAACGATAAGATTTCATGGAACGTTGCCACATGTTGTTTAAAAGACATGAAGAATGATTTAAACCACTGGCCGCTTGGATTTTTTGAAGGACAAGACAAGTGGAAAAAATCCCGACTCGACAAATGCAAGACGTATTCGTCTTCGTGTTACGGAGAGGACCCCGAGCTCATTTTGGCCCCCCCCCCGACGCCTTGCCAAGCCGGACGGGATGTAACGGATCCAAAAAGAGCACGTTGTCGAACTCGACCGCAAGTTCTGGTTCAAACCCAGGAATGTTTCAAGAAATGCTTCAACAACAATACGAGTTAGAGCGCAAGATGAAGCAAGATGTTCTTGAGCGAGAGTCTCGAGCGAGAGTCGATTTACTCGAATCTCACAAAAGATAGCCGAGGATATGCGGGTGCTAACTATGGACACAAGCTCATTGGATCCGATGAACGCCGCTATAGTGAAGGCCCAACAAGCACGAATCCGGGCAAAATATCCAACGCAAGAATAATTATCATATGTATTTTTTTAGTTTTAATGTCTTTACTTTTATTGTCTTTAAGTTTAATGTATTTTTTTTCTTGTAATGTGTTTTTTTAATGAATGAAGGTAATTTTAGTTAATATTGTGTATTTTTAATTTTATATATTAAAAAAAATCCAACGCCACCAGATTTTCTGGTGCCAACTGTTACCCCACGAATGTGGTGCCGTTGGGTTTCTGATGCCGTTGGGAAAAAGTGCTGACGTGGCAGCACTTTTTCCCAACGGCACCACTGTACCCGCTCTTAGAAAAGATAATTTTCTCACAACGCTAGTTTATTTTGAAAATGATCTCTTAAAAAGAAAATAATTACTAGATGTGTAGTTTAACCATTTTTCCGAATTTTGCCTTTTAAAATATTTAAACCACCAATCTAAATAATCCAAAATTCAATTAAACCTTTTTCAAATCCACACATAAATCTCAAACCACAATTTCACTTAACAAGCACTAATTAAACCACTCGCTACTCATAATGATCAAAAAAGTAAAGCAAAATATTTTTACACTAAGCTACACTAATTAATTGAAAAAGGATAGAAAATGGAACCGGGTTGAAGACCCGCAATTAAACGAATACTACCCGATTTATTTAGCTAAAGCAAATAATCAAATTCGGTCTAGCTAAATAAACCCTTAAGCTCCACGCCTCATGAGTTGACCGGTACCAAAAACACAATACAAAAAAAATATAAACTGTTAACATAACAGTTTAATAACAATTCACCTTTGCAATCATAAACCACTTGGCCCAAATGAATCGTAGCCCAATCTAACAATTAATACAAACTATTAAAAGCAAACAAAAGCCTTATTGATAAACCAAAAGCAGACAAGATTCCCTATTTCTATTCTGATGAAACAATCGGACTAAGTAAAGGTCCAAGATTGGCTTTCGAGTTTGAGATTTAGACTACAAATATGTGACGAGTTAAGTTTTAATACTGGGAAACAAGAACTATATTTTTACAACTTTTAATCTAGACATATAATTTCACTAAACTAAATTAAGAACTGAATGCCTAATTAACGAGCAAGTATTAGAATAAGCTTTTTAAACTAAGATCTAAACACAATAAGCCGAAACCGAATTAAAAAGCTTTTAAAAACTTCTAAGACAAACCGAATAAGCTACTTTCCTAATAAGCTGATGAATAAGCAAAAATATCGACCAATGAGATAAGCAACGAGAAATAAGTAATTCGAGATAAGCTATTTAAAAGCTTAATCGAATTTTAACAACAAAAACTAAACGCCATAAGCTTAAGCTTAATCAGATTACATCTCATCTCAACAAGGTATTCAAAATAAGCCATAGCTTATACGAGTAGAACTTAAGAGATTTGTCTTCCAAATAAGTTATTTAGAAAACTTATTTAGTGATACGATAGAAAAAGAAAACGAAAAAAAACAATAATCATCAAACTGAAATGAATAAGCTAACAAACATCTTGTTCGGTTTATAAAAGAGCTTTTTGAAAACAAAGCGGCGAAAATAAGCTAGATCAAGCTTAGAAACCGAATTTTATTTAAGGAAAAGAGATCGATCGAATAAGCTCTTTTGAAGCTTATTCGGTTTATTTCTTATTCTCAAATAAGCTGGCAAAATAAGCTCAGTTGATAAACTCTAAGAACAAGCTTATTTTTGAAAAGCTTAGAAGAAAAAGTAAGAAAAAGAGATAAGTCAAATCATTAAGCTACCAAACGTTATCTTCAATAAGCTAACACCAATCATTGTTACAAAATCTCAAATAAGCTTTACAAATAAGCATAAATTGAAATAAGCTACTACTAAGAACTAATAAGCTAAAAAGTGAAAGAGAAAACTTATAAAATCTAATTCATAATCATTCAAAATGAGGGGAGCGTGTGACATTTTATAAGAGGAGAAGGGGTAAAAGTGTAAATTCGGACCTCATCATTGCTCAATCAATTAGCCAATCATTAGCCCTCGTGTGTGCTTCCTCGGATCGTTAGACGAAAATCAATGGATCCAGCCGCTCCTTGAGCTCCATGTGTCCCTTGTAAACTGCTTCATTTGCACGCTTTAATTTCGTCTATTGGATCATTTTCCATTGAAATGAAATCTTATAACCAAAAAGCCTCGCCACATGGCATAAATTCATTTGCCCAATTCTTTCTAGTGCTATGTCATGTGACAATTTCTGAATTAATTAACCTTCACGTGGTGATGATGCAGGGTGACATCACTTCACTCTTTTATAATAGATTTGATTAATTTCATGTTGGGCTTTTGGCTGACCCGGCCTATAAAATGGGTTACGCGCTGGCCCAATAAAATCCGAAGGCACCGTTGGACTCATTTTCTCGTGCTCTTATCAATGGCATGTTTCGGGACTTTTCACGACTTCGTCTTGGCTTTGAGTAATAATTAAACTTAACCAAATTGAGTCCGATAATTCCCGTTTTTGCACCGTTTTTAATCTTTTTTTCCTGCAAGACATAAAAATACCAAACAAACATAATTGCAATATAATAAATCATATTTTAGCATTTTTAGTCCGCCAAGTACTCTCAGGTGAAAACGAGTGATGCGGATACAACAAAATAGCTTCTCGTTTGGTGATGTTGTTATATTCATATTATATTATCTAATAAAAATATAACACATCACTTATTCGATAACTACCATCGCCATTGACACCACCGGGCTGGTATTTTATAAACTTTCATCGTAAGGACGTGTATTTATAATTTATATTCTTAGATTATTTTGTATGTTTGGCTAAAACTATGTTCGACGCATTTGGTTACTATAAATTTATACAAAGAGATTTTTTTATGTTTCAGTTGAGAATTTTTTTAAACCAAAGGTATTATTTAGTAATGTTTTATTCTGATTATTCAGACTAAAAATTTGTATTTATACTTAAGCCTTATAAAGTAGTGTAGTTTTGTTTTTTTAATTAAGTTATTGTGTTATCCTCTTATTTCCACTCATCTCTCCATTTCCTTTGCATATTATACTTGCTCGATATGCAGTTATATTTTTTATGATTAATACAGTAATGAGAGTGTAGCGTAGTGTTTTATAACAGAGAAAAAATAACAGATATGTATGTAAAAACTTTCTGAGCATGCGTTTATCCCGTGCACGCACCGGGTTTAGACATAAATTAAATTTAATGAGTACATTATCAGACGTTTTGTTCTAAGAAAATCGACTTGGAAGCATTTTAGTATATTATTTCATAGTAAGGTTATGGATCTTGTTTTTTTTGATGTCTTGTTTACATACATGATTGAGGTTCATCATTATAATTTTTCACTATTTGCGTGGTCTAAGCCATGCTTAAAAGTCATAATATAACTATCAATAAGAAAGGAGAATGAAAAACACAACATGCTTGCTAATTACCCAGAAAGAACAATGTCTAAACAACCAATATACTTTTGATTTTTTTCATAATTAGGCAACGACGGTCAGTTTTCCTGCACCTACACACAAACCATTATCCTATCCCTAATAACCAAATTCCATCACTCTACCTAACACTTAAAAGGCAATCAAAATGCTCCTTATATTTAATTAGAATTGACAGGTATCATATTTCCTAAAATATGGACAGTTCAAAGGTTCTTGTAACATAGCATATCAAGTGTTGCCACCATATGTTGGATCATTCTTCCACCACATAGAGTTAAAAAGTGTATCAATGTTGATTCCGCCATATACGCCAGAAATTAAAAAGGTCAATTTCAAATACATAAGCACACATGTATATAAATATAATTCTATAGCATTAAACATCATAAGTCTCTTTGATACTAATCTTTCAAGTCATGCGAACTAAGTAACATCAAGTTTAAATACTCAATGTGTACACGTGAGTTATGAAAAATAAACCTTTGTTTCAAATAAAAAAAAAAAAAAAAAAAAAAAAAAAAAAAAAAAAAATAAAAAAAAAAAAAAAAAAAAAAAAAAAAAAAAAAAAAAAAAAAAAAAAAAATAAAAAAAAAAAAAAAAAAAAAAAAAAAAAAAAATAAAAAAAAAAAAAAAAATAAAAAAAAAAAAAAAAAAAAAAAAAAAAAAAATAAAAAATAATAAATAAAAAAAAAAAAAAAAAAAAAACTAAGTAACTTCAAGTTTAAATACTCAATGTGTACACGTGAGTTATGAAAAATAAACCTTTGTTTCAAATACGCAATGTGTTCACTTTAAGCAAATACCATTATGATGTGCCTTTTAATAATTATTTGACTTAGAAAAAGGCTTCAATAGTTAGTGATTTCAGTAGCTTCCTTGAGTGTCTTGTAGCAAGATATATTAATTTTAGCCTTGGCACTTCTTGGATTATAACTCCATACACATCAAGCCATCTTAATTAGCCCCTTATAAGGGAGAGAGAAGCTTTAATGCCTCTCCCAATTAAAAAGGACTATGGTTTTGAGCCCACATTTCTTCCCCAATAAGAAGGAAGTAAACACCCCCTGAATGTACCACCTCTTGTGAGATTGCATCATAACATGATGGTCTATAAATCTAAAATAAATCTGTCTTTTACTTTGACTTGTGGAATGAGGTCAAAGTAAACATGCTTATTTCGGCGAAAGGGTTTGGACCACGGAATCGATTTCTGAATAATATACAGTTTGCTTAGTTGGAGGTTGTAAGTTTTAACACATGGTTCCTAGATATGTTCAACATTACCAAATATGGAGATTAATATGTAAACCATCTCTTGTTGCTGTCTTGTAGACATTGAATAAGAAACTAAATAATAAACAGCAGATCTAGTGTTAGCGCACGGTTTACATGTAGACACAACATATTTTACTATCATGCCCTCTTATAATGCGAGTATCACTTTATGGTTCCTGTAATTATCTCATATCCTACGTGCATACCTCCTAAAGTTTCAACTAAAACCCTTTAACAAACGCGACCCACCTAAAGGTATGCTTATTTTAAGGTATAATACGTGTGCACGCACGAGGTTTTCACATAAATTTTTATTTACATATTAATACCGATTATTGAAAGTGATTATATGATTAGTTTGTTCTGAAGTCACAAAAAATCCGTTTCTAGTGTTTGGGTATAGAGAAAGTAATATTGATTATTTGATTATTTTAGGGTCGAATAATAATTTTGGGATTAGCTGCAGGACAACTGATTTGGATATCTGATTATTTGGGTATCATTTAACCTGTAAATCGAACCATTTTAAATATGAGTACAAATTATTCCTAAAAACACGAATGTCATTTCCAAGAATAAGTTAAGAAGCTCGTTACTTACTGGGAAGTCGACCAATGATACATGTCTTATGAAGGTCATCTTTCTCTTATCAAACCCGAGCACATCACAAAGAAGACTATCTTCTTTCTCACTTTTATAAGACCTGAATACAAATGAGTATGCATTTATAAACATGTAATGTGATATACAATACTATAAGAACACAAATATATGATATACTATGATAATAGTCTTACTTCTAAACATCAATCTACTGCAATCAGCAAGCTGATGCAAAATAGCCGAAAATTGATAACTAATATGTTTTGCAAATATTTTCTCTTTTAATAATTGTTTGACAAATGATATACAGTTGATTTCATGCCATCTCGCCTTTTCTTGCAAAAAAACAAAATATCAAAAAATAACAAATGATATGTTTGAAAAACTTATACCTTACCATCACAAATTTAACAATGGAAGTCGAATTAAGATACTTATGGCTTCAATAAGTATTTGAACATCCGCATCAGCGATTTGATGCCCAACTTTCAGCTCAACAATATCTTTCCTCGCTTGTTCGTGTCCATCAAGTGAAATATTTGCTTTATATCCGCCACTTCATATGCTGCAGCAGATAAATGCTCGGCAATTACCTGCAAGTTTCTTATATAAATACTTAACATTAACTATAAATACCAAAAAAAAAGTTCACACTATATCAATAAAAAAATATATTGCCTCAAAAACCAAAGTCATGAATCCATGTTCTTAATATTAAAGCTCTCTTCTTGAGCTTGTTCATAACAAATTAACCTTTACAACATAAGTTTTCATTCACACAACAAAAAACAATTTTTGTGTGTGTGTGCATATTTAACAATCAAACACATAAATCACAAACATATCAAACTATAAACATCATCAAAGTCGCAATTTTCTCACATAGGTCAAATGGTCTTCATTAAAAAGTAATAACTTATCAAGACTAAAGTGGGTTCAAAGTGACTAAATAGAATCTTTAACACAAAAGATGTACATTTGAAGAGTTGAAAATGGTGATTTTCCTGTAGATTAGCATGTGTGTAATACTGAATCTGATGAGAATTAAAGTTCGTGGGATGAAAAAAACACTACCTTCGTTCTTTTATATACATCTTCTTCAGTTTAGGGTTCTTACAAATTCCTCTTAAGCATATGTTGGGTTCTCCTTTTTTGTCATAGAATTAAGATTGAACAACAATGATGATTTGATTTGTTGATGATGATGATCGATGTATCAGATAATTATATAACAATGATGATGATTTTGGAGACCTTATTTATAATTAGTTGGATGCAATAATATTTAGAATCAAATAAGGAATATAAGGTTTTCGTCTCAGCTCACAACATTATCTTTTACTCTGTAACTTGTTATTTACAACTTTGGCAAGATAGTTTTCTTTTTTCACATTAGATACTAATCCTTATAAAGTTACTCCCGCCTTTTCTAAGTCTTTTTCTTTATGTTTTTGCCACATATACTTTTATGTTTAATTTTCTTTCTTCCACTATATAAAAACGTGGTTAATTTTTATGCCATTTTTAGAAATATTTTGGCTTTTTTAATTAAAAATATTTGAAAAAAATAATTAAAATAATATAATAATTTCCTAATAAAGTATGATTTGATTTTTTTGAAATGCGAATACCCCACTTGACGTTTTCCTTTACTAAGTAAAAGATTTTAGTTAAAAAAATTTAGAAGTAGTTTGGATTAGGGGTGGTAATTTAGGAACTTATATGAAACCTAACCTGAATCTGACATAAAAATTAATGGGTTCGGGTTGAGTCTTTTGGGTCGGGTTTTGGTTAACCCATCTAACCCGTTTATTAAACAGGTCGGGTTCGGGTTGATAACAAATTAAACGGGTCGGCCTGCTAACTCATTTAAGATTTTTTTCTTAATTTAAAAATGATTTATATTTTATTATACGGGTTAAATGGGTCGACCACAACCCGTTTAGCTTGTTTAACCAGTGTAATTTGTAAACTTTTGTATATAAAACGGGTTAAATAGGTCAACCTCAAACCCGCTTAACCTATTTAACATGTGTACTATTTAACCGGTCAACCCAAATATATATATACGTGTTAAATGAGTCAAGTTCGTTTTAAATTTTTTGACCCGCCAACTTGAACCCCGTCCCCAAATTGCCACCCCTAGTTATTACAAAATTGCTTTTGCTTTAAAATAAGCTGAACCTTTCTATTAAAAAAGAAAAAAAGAAGCTCAACCTGGAAAAAAGTAAATCCAAACACCCCCTTAATCTTATTTACTTGCTTTCAATGTAAAACTGTAATTAAAACGAGGAAGAGTGAAGGTTTTGGTTAATTATCTGATAGAGATATGCGGTACGAATAACTCTAATAATTAAGTAAGTTGCATTGTTAGTACAGTTTAATATTTTGTCTCCAAGTTTATTGTTTATTGATGCAATTTTGTTGTTTTTGTTGTAGAGTGAATAGTAAATGGGTGGAAGAAGCTACTCTCCTTCACCTCCTCCGAGGGGTGGTCATGGAAGAAGGGGAAGGAGTTCTAGTCCAAGGGGTCGCTATGGCGGAGGAGGAGGAGGGGGTGGCGGTGGTGGACGTGGTCGTGATAGGGATCTTCCGACAAGTCTGCTAGTTCGTAATCTCCGTCGTGACTGCCGGTTTGTTCTCACTAATACACTTCACTTGCTTTCGTGATTTTGTGTTGGTTTATGCTTGTGACTTAATTTCTATCCTTTCACTTCTGCAATCCCTATTGTCCCCTTGTGTCGCGTGCTATGTAAAACTGGATATTTAATCTAAACTCAAGTGTTCTAAACGTTTAAAGGTTGAAAATGCATCCCGTTTTTGTTTTGTTTTAATCGTCTTAATAATTCAATGTATGCACAATACTGTCATTTTTGACATGTGAAATGGTTACGTATATCTTTGAAATTTGTAATGGTACTGCTAAATATTCTGCAGTTTTTAGTAATGCAAGACTAATGTTAGCAATGGGTGTGAAGCTGCCTTGTTTTCTAATTACATTTTGTTGTTTGTAGCCCTGAAGACCTCCGGAGGCCATTTGGACAATTTGGTCCCCTAAAGGACATCTATTTGCCAAGGGATTATTACAGCGGGTGAGCTTGTGTACCCTTCACAGTCATCATCTTTATTTTATTGACGGTTACGTATACACAAGGGTTAACTTTTTTTTTCATATAATATTTTGACACGAGGCAACAATGTGTTATGCCGCTTTACTTACTAAAACCTTTAAATTTATCAGTTGATATAGCCTAGTATTCAGCACTCTATTGTCTTCATTCCGAAAACATAAAAAAATGATTTCTAATTCTCATAATGCTGGCTTACCTTTACGATTCAGTAAATTTGATCATACCATGTTATTATGTCTCCAATTCGGTTTTTAAATGGTTGAGATTCAACAGTGAAATGTGGTAAAAGTTTTGAAGAGATCAATTGAGAATTAAGAGTAAGAGCAATCAAGTAATATGAGCAATCAAGTAATATGAGCAATCAAGTAATTTGAAGATGAGAAGGAAATGGATGTCAAGATTTTTTAAGTTTTAAAGAATTTCAATTCATATTAATAATCAAATTCGAAGGTTAGCAGCTACGAGCTTGCTTTATCTGCTATGACAGACCACCTTTCAAATTACTACAAGATCTTCGTTTATTTAACTTTACTATCACGGGCTGCTTGAAAATCTTGTAGCACTAAAACGGTACTTGATTAATGCTTTTTGAAAATTTCCAAATGATTGTTGATAAATCAAGCGGAGATCACTACTTTTGAGATTTACAAACAGCCAAATCAAATATCCGGGTCAAAATCTACTTTTTATTTATTAATTATATGTATTATTTGCAGGGAGCCAAGAGGGTTTGGGTTTGTTCAGTTTCTAGAACCTGCTGATGCTGCAGAAGAAAAATATCAGATGGATGGTCAGGTTCTTCAGGGCCGGCAGCTGACTGTTGTCTTTGCAGAGGAGAACAGCAAGAAGCCAACTGACATGCGAACAAGGGAACGCAGGTAAAACTACTCACTTTTTGAATTAGTCTTTTGAAATGTGACATGCGGATCAGATAATGTGAGTGTCTTACAAGGAAAGGTTGTAAGAATATCATATGTAGAGCTGTTATATGGTCTTCACATTTTGGTCGGGTGTTTGGGTTACAGAAAAAATTAGATTTGTGTCGGTTTTAGGTGTTCATGAGGATCATACCACATGAAATAATAAGAATTACTGTAACAAACAAAACGTTTTATGCTAAACCAAAAGCAACTCCTAGCAGAGCTACGGCTTAATTTGCCAAACATAGCCTTAAGTTCATAATCAAAAACTGATTAATGCGTGGTTAGTAAAATGAATCTGCTACTCGCAAAGTGATAATCAGAATCAGATGCCTTCATATAATTGCTCAAAACTTTGTAACTGAAGTATGAAAACATAATACGAGGATAGTCAGCTTGCAAATGCAATATTAGTTAACCCCCTTTTGTATTGCGTAAAAGTTTAGTTATCTGATGCATTGAATATGCTACTGAATGCAGAGGCGGCAGCGGCAGGTTTAATGATCGCAGGAGGTCACCACCACCTCATTATTCGCGCTCACCACCTCCACGCTACTCTCGGTCTCCTCCTCCACGCTATGCGATCACGATCCAATAGCCGTGAGTACTCTCCTCCCCCAAAGAGAAAGCAACATGTCAGGTATGTTTTACAACTAACTTTATCATGTACCAACTGTTATTCTTTGATGTATTTAAGCTTGTTTTACTTTATACTTTATTTACCTGTTTTTATAGGTCTATTTCACCTGGAGAAAAGAGGCATAGTCGAGAAAGGTCGTACTCACGATCGCCTCCTCCTGCTAGAGGGCGTTCACCACCTCCAAGAAGTCCTGTTGTGGACAACAGGTCTCCCCCTACAACGGGTCAAGGAGTCCAAGCCCTCTGCCACCAAGGGAACGTAGCCGCTGTTCTGTAAGGGAGCGCACCCAGTGGCGGACCCAGGAATGTTGAAGACGGGGGGCAAATGTATTACTCTCCTAGCCCTTGAGAGCCTGTTTCATTATTTTGTTGCTCGTCATTTGGAGAACCTTATGCTTGTAGACAATGGTAATGTAGGTTCGCGCCTCTATGGCAATGTACTCTCTGAATGTTTTTACTACTGTTTTGGTGTTAAGAATACTGAAGTTTAGAATTGTTTTCCAATGTTTAACATAAGAATGAAATGATGGGATTAAATAGGCATCAATATCACACATACACAATATATTATATCAACAACAAATTCAATAATACAACAATGCATAACATGTCATGTGTTCGGGAAACAATTTTGGTAATCTGATAATCAAGAAACAGGTCATCTGTATAAAATGCACTTCAATTCGATCGTACTTATTCAATGGTGCATTACGCATAAACCGACGAGGTAAATCAGGGTCAGCCAGAAACGCACGTCCAAATGCTACAAGATCCGCATCAGCATTTTCAACTACACGGTTTGCTTCATCTCAATCATAGTACCCACATGCCACCATAAACGTACCTTTAAACACTTTCCTCATTGCCGCCAAACTGTGTCACCATCCGTTGCTCAATCACATGACAATAAGTGATTTCAAGTTGACTCAGCCATATAAATGCCGAGCGACTGAGGATCAGAGTCACCAGATGCATTGTAATTAATAAAAAGAGATGGTCTGATTCCAGCTCTCTCAGTTCCCATCTCTTTTGAGATTGCTTCGACGATTTCTAGTGGAAAACGACAACGGTTTTGCAAACTTCCGCCATACATCTGTCTGGTCATTGACTTGATATTTCATGAACTGATCAATGAAGTAGCCGTTTGCTCCATGAATATCGCCGCCGTCAAATCTGCTTCTATGGCATTTTTGGCAGCCATTTGAAAGTCATTGATGACACCGGGAATCTCGTCGATGGTTAGTATATGTGGCGGTGAATGCTGAGCATCTTCTTCTCCAGAACCACCGATAAACTGTTGCTTTCTAGTTGGCTTGTCTGTGCGATAAATTGGAGACCGGCGTGTTGTTCAAAACTCGCCCATGGAGCTGATTTTAGCTACAGAACTAATAGTAAGCAACGAAAGAATGTGGGTGTTATGTGCATTACAAGACACTGATTTTAGCTCTAGCATGACCTTGAGACACCTGGAGCTGCTCGGTGATGCCCAAATGTGCCATCAGTAGCCAAACATGAGTCCAAAACTCGCCCGCTTTCCTAAGCTATTGCTCGTGGTGAAATCCTCTGCGGTGAGTAACAGCATAAGCTAAGATTTCGATCCGTACTTGACTCATGACTTTCCACATCGTGGTGAAATCCTCTGCAGTGAGTAACAGTGCAGCATCGACATCCCTACACTTAACTAGGCAACACTTCAAGAGAATCAACTTCGAGCAGCTTTAGACATGCTTCAACTTTTTCGCTAATAAGACCTTTTTCTTTGAAAAGACGCATTGCTTCAGCACAGGTGTCGCGATACCTGATCATGCCAACCATATACTCACGAAACTGATTGTCAACAGGGTATGTCACGAGTAGATACATCAGATTGTAGTCTGACATGTGCTTGCTTTCCGTACGATATATATCAATATCGGAACCATGTTGATTATCAACATTGCTGATACTCCATAGAATTGCGTCACAGTCATTCTTTTATTGCGAAAAACTACCATTATGAGTACATATCTTTTTCAGATTGGGTTGGACAACCATATACTTACGAAACCAATTGCAAATCAAAGATGTTATTTCCAAAACAATGAGGAGATTGAAGATACAAGTGGCTACGGAAACGAAACCCATGTTTGGAATACGTTCTTAATAATCAAGCCAACAAGAGTTTGCCAATGAGTCGATGATTTCTTTGTTGGGAAACCAACATTAACAAGTAAATTAATCGAAAGAATTAACAGATAATTAAAGCTGAACGAGGCTCGTGTTTAACACGATTCCCCGTCTGTTTACCAGGGTACAACGTCCAAAGCTGTTGCACAGCCGGACTCGACAACTTGCCTGAAATATCACGGGAAAAGACGAGTGTTCCTGATCGATGAAACTGCTGAAAAGACTGCTCAAAAAGCTGTTGTGTATGGTTTATTTGGAGTTCGTTTATATAGGTAAACCCTATCTTGGTCAACAAGCCAATGATAATTATGGAAACTGAAGGCGCGTAGGTAAACCCTATCTTGGTCAACAAGCCAATGATAATTATGGAAACTGAAGGCGCGTAGGCGAACCACTGGAGCTGCATTCGTGTCCGCAGGAGTTCAGTGGAACCGAACCCATCTTGGCCCAGAAACCCACAAAGGAATTTAGAGGTCACTGCAAAAGGTTCCTTATAAACCCATTCCCACTTCACACTTTGGGCGATGTGAGATAGTTCTTGTTTCTCAGATTTTGTGTTCCACGTGCCTCACTTTGAGACACGATATCTCATTCATCTTAACTCCACTTTGGACATACTTTAGCTCGTTGCGAAGCTCTCATAGAGGAGAACACAAAGCCCCACTCTAATACAAAGATATATAACATCTACATATGTTAAATGGTGTCCAAAGTTTGCAAAATCTCACTTTGCAAAACTATATTTTTCCAACATTCTTTTCATATACATTTCAACAAACACGTGGTGTGTGCTACATTATAAACAAAAGTCATATGGATGAATTAAAGAAACACAATAAAGGTCTTCAATTGGATTACCACGACCAGTGTAAAATACTATTTTTTCCTTGTACGCTTAACACCCCACCAAGTTGTGTTGGAGTTGGGAGGCCTTGGAGCATACTTAAATGTGCTTGTTGTAAATCTTCATCACAAATTAGTCTTACACCACACTCCTTCACCTCAACATCTTTATTCTGTTGAAAGAAGCTAAATGTTACAAAATTCTTTGCTTCCTCCCATCCCCATGTATACCTCGTATAATGCAACCATATCATATATGAATCTTGGATTCCTATCACCTCTCTCTTCACAAATTCCATTAAGTCATTTGGAAAGTAATTATTTGGAATCAAAGAAGCTCCATCAAAGTTCTTTACAGAGTACCCTTTAAATATGCTGAGAGGCTTTTTGCACTCGAAAACAACACAAGTTCCAAATCCCCTAAACTTATTATAACACCAATCTGCTGATGGTAATTCAACCTTTACTTGATTTTCCCTACTTCTATTTGTAAACCACTCTGGAATGCTATTCCCATGATATACTATATCTAAATCATAATACCCACTGTCTTGGGCGAAGAATTCACACCTGTTAGTCTGCCCAAGGAAAGCAGAAAGCTGGTGAATAAAGCCTTGGGAAGTTATAGATGAGTCAAGACACTCAATCTTCGATATACACCCCTCGATATCAATGGTATCATTCTTTAACAGCTTTGGACAATTTCTGAAATTATTGTACCTACTCCTGAATGGCTCTTTAGATGATCCTGTCGCTTCTCTTAAGGAGGTGCAATCAGATGCATGAATTTCTAGTAAGCTAAGTGGAAGTTCGGGCAACACTTCAAGCTTCTTGCAACCATCAACATGAAGAACTAGAAGATGAGAAAGTTGAATCAAACTTCTAGGCAAGCTAGTAAAATTGTTCCCTTTCAAATTTAGTTTCTCCAGACATGATAAGCCGCCTCCAATGCTCTCAGGAACTTGTACTAAATTGCAGTTGCTAAAATTCAGAGACTTTATCATATGTAAACCTGCCAATGATGACCATACTGATCTTTGGGGATGTTGTTGTTTACTTAATAAACCAAAAGGAGCAGCGATTAAATTCCACCATCTAGGTTGAATCCTCCCTTGGCCACCGAATGACAATGATTCAAGGTTTGTTAGAGATGATACAAAAGAAGGAATTTCTGTAATGGCAGTTCTGTCAACATGAAGCTCCATTAAGCTTTTGATCCGACCCAATGCTTCAGGGAGTTGGTCGACTTTTAGGCAACCTGTTAGTTTTAACACAACAAGCCTCTTGAGCATTCCAATTGAGGGATGAACTGTAACCAAATTCACACAACCTTCAAGACTTAGCTCTTCGAGATTTGTAATCTCTGAGAAGTCTGGGGTGGTTGTTAGGTTACAACAGTACCTTAGCTTCATTACTTTCAACCTTCTAAAACACTGACATCGATAGAAAAAAAGAAGAAGATAAATTTTGGGATCATTAGGTATCAAATAGGAAAACATGTGTGTACATGGAAATACCTTAGGTGTTGTCCAAAAATGTTTTATGTTGCTGTAAGACAGGTCAATGGCCACAATGTTTTCCGGATAGAAATCTGAAGGTAAGTACTTGAAAGGGCATCCATGCCAATAAAACAAGCTTAGCTCATTAGACAAATAATACAAATTTCCAAAGAATATCACATTATGGCCCTTCAATTCAAGTTTCTGCACAAATCGTTCTTCCTCTTGATAGATTTTCAGTATCCGCAACTTTTTCATATGTGCAAAATCATTGGCATCTATGTGAACCTTTTGACTAAATTTCTCTAACGAAAGGACTAGAACCTCAACTACTTCAATTAATGCCACCTCGAAAAACAAAAAACATGTAACATAGATTAGAAACACTAACATAGTCAATTGCTTATACTTTTATATTAACATAAAGGAAAGGAATCATATGCCACTACTTACCTTCTTTTCACTCAATACATTGTAAACTAAAGATGAATTCCACAGCCTCCTCTGTTTCCAGTCATGATAAATTCTTCATGAATGATTTCCCTAGCCATTGCTTGAATCAAGTCATGCATTTGAAGTGACATATTGCTAGAGAACGTATTGGTAGTAATCTTGATTAATGACTTATCAACCAGAACTCTCATATTTGTATCTGCAAAGAAGTTACAGCCATCTAGTATGCTTGCTACTAAATCACTGTTTTCTCCAATGAATAAACATGCCATATCAAGTAAGATATTTTGCTGCTGGAGGTTTAGCTCATCATAACTTAAACGGAGAACTTGTTGTATTTCTTCATTAGGATGTTCTCTAAGCCTTTCCAGTTCACTAACCCACTGACTCACAGTTTTACTGTACAAAAAACAACCCAAAACTATGAGAGCCAGAGGGTGACCTTGCACATAGTTCACAGCTTTCTCGACAAGTTCTTGGAAGCCTGTAGAAGGACATTTTTCCACAAAGGCATACGAACTGAAGAGCTGTAGAGATTGATCCTTATTTAAAAAGTCCATGTCATGGATTTCATCCACTCTATGAGATCTTAGCAACTGTTTTTCTTTACCTGTGAATATAATCAAACTTCCTGGGCAAAACCAACTAGCTGAACCCGCTAGCGCCTTTAACTGATCCCGATGATCCACATCATCAAATACAAGTAGGATCGGCTTCGATGACATCATTTTCTTTATCACCATAATCCCTTGACTGACATTCGATATCTTCAGCTCTCTTGTTTTCATGATCTCATCAATAAGCTGCATTTGGACTTGAGTTAGGTCTTGCTGTTTTCTGACATCTTCACAAAAGCAACCTCCCTCAAAGTGAATATACATGAAGTTATAAATTGCTTTTGCAAGGGTCGTCTTTCCTATTCCGCTTATACCACATATTCCAATCATGTTAACCTTATCTGACCCAATGAAGCGTGACATGTTTTTTAATTTGTGGAAATGGAAATCTATGCCAACAAGGTTTTCACCAACATGCAAGGGTCCATCACATAACTTTAAGAGGATGTCTTTGGAGATGCAATCATTGAACTTGGACTCGTACCTATTAACCATAAAAGAAAAAAGAAACTAAACAGAGTTTAGCTTTACTAATAAGGTGTGTGTGAGAAAACAGTAAACATAAAGAAAATTACCCATTTGTCATGTCCTGGAGATCAAATCCGGATAGATCAACTGCCATGGATAAAGCTTCCTTCCATTTATCGACCTCTGAACTATTTGAAACATCATGGTTACGAAACGCTTCTGCGTAACTCCTTTTTTGTTTCCTTACCACGTCAGGCTTGACGTCATAAAAGACAATCCGAACTTCATATTTGGGATTTTGAGTCTGCTTGCACTCATCTATTTTGACAAGTTCCCTCAGACACCATGTTGAAGAAGCGTAATTTTTGGAGAAGATAACTATCAAAAACCTCGATTCTTCAATGGCTTTGTAGAGATGAGGAGATATTTCTTCTCCTTTAGGCAATTCGTTGTCATCTCTAAAAGCATAAATTCCTTTTTGCTTGAAATCATTAAACAGATGATCCATAAAACTTTTACGGATGTCTTCGCCTCTAAAACTTACAAAGACATCATATTTCCATCGATGGGCAATGGAAGAAGCAGCCATGATGGATCAATGATATGAAAGCAGCTGGATTTCCATGTGAAAGATTAGCCCAAAGTAATAGTGTACTAAAAAAGTAATGTAATTTTTAAGTAAAACCAAATGAACACGAAAGAATTATTAAGTGCAGGGCATATGTTGACACAGAGACACTTGCTGATAACTTCATTTACAGAGTAATTTTTATAAAGAGTAAAAATATGTAGAATGAAAACTAAATTAATTAACAACATAATGATTCACTTGGTTACGAACTCAATTAAAATAGACTTAAACTATGTCATATGCTACATACATAAATTAAGTAATAAAGATGGACCTATTGTTGTTTTTGAAACCGGTTTTTTAAAAGACCCGGCCGAGCTTCCAGTTTTTTACCCGTAAACCAGCTTCTGGTTACCCAAATTAATATCTGCATGGTGACTTTCCAAAAGTATCCATAAGACCATAACTATACGTTTATCTTACTGTGTCTTTCGAAATTGATTATTTTGATTATTTTAAAACCATGATCATGATCTTAGTACATAGTATACTTTTTGTAAATGATAAACATACAGCAAAAATATGAATTATAGATGTAGAAATGATTACTAAAAAAACTATGAAATAAACAAAAGTAACGAGTACAAGGAATGCATGACTTACAGGTTTTCCAATGAGTTAAGAAGCAGAGGAGATGAATGCAATCAACAATGGAAGAACAGGTCTACATGATGTGTTTCTTAATCTCTTCATATCCAAAAGTCAACTTAACTTCCACAAGTTACACTTCTAGTCCCCTACTTTTAGATAAACTGAAACTTCAGTGTTTATATATTACATGAGGGGTATTTGGACATTTAGAATAGGTCCAAGTAAATTACTGTGTGTTTTTCACGTATTGTAGAAATATAAGCATTTTCTTTTATGTAATGCAGTACCTATTGATTGATATCTCAATTTTACAAAAATTGTTGCCGGTTAAAGCCTCATATAATAACAGATGCAACAACAATCATCAATTTTATATTGACTCTAATAGTCTTGAACTTTCTTGAACTAAAGAATCAATCTCGTTGCTTGAAATTTCTTGAACTTCAGTTGAATATTATACACATAAAGTTTATGTAGAGTCGGTAACATCTGTGGTGACTTCTTAATTCTCTGTCTATCGGCATGCCACTTATGGGTGTTATAAACTTCTATTTTTAATCACTATTTATCGTGAAAATTATTGCACTGCCATGTATAGCCAACCTATTAACAGGAAGTCTAGTGGTACATTAGTTCCTTAACAGTCATATGTTGTACATCTCATTCCTTGTTTTAGTACCAATACTCATCTTTAAACCCCATGATACAAGTTTTATATAATCGTATTACTAACATATGACAAATTTGATACAGAAAACTACAGCATATGTTAATTAGGTTTCCCAGTGCATATGACGAATAAGTATGCTTGACATAATATACTGAGAGATGAAAAAGAAGTTACAAGATCTGTTGTGTCCACTATTAAAAACACAACATTGCAATGTACACAATGTTTATCTGCATACAAATTTATTAGTTATAATGAAATAATCTGGGGGCCTAAATCGCAGTTATGCTTTATAACACATTTAATTTAGCTCTAGCATGACCTTGGGACACCTGGAACTGCTCAGGTTATTCCTAAATGTGCTTCAGTAGCCAAACATGTGCAGAAATTCACCACCTTTCCGAAGTTGCTGCTGGTGGTGAAATCCCCTGCAGTAAGTAGCAGCGTAAGCTAAGATTTCGATCCACACTTGACTCATAACTTTCCACATACGCTCTTTTCCCATCTTTTTCAAAGTTAACGCGAGCCTGCAACCATCAAACAATGCAGAGTTGCATCGATCCCCCTTCAGTTTACTAGGCAACACTTCAAGAGATTCCACTTCCAGCAGCTTTAGACATGCTTCAACTTTTTGGGTAACAAGACCTTTTTCTTTGAAAAAACGCTTTACTTCAGCACGGTGTCGCGATACATCAGATAGTCAGATACATCAGATATGTGCTTGGTTTCCGTACGACATATATCAATATCAGAACCATCTTCATTGCCAACATCTGAATAATAGCAAAGAGTGGTAGCAATGTGTCATATAAGAATGCTTTTATCAAATTCAACCTTATTGATACTCCATAGAAGAGTGTCACACTCATTCTTTTGCAGCGAAAAACTACCTTTATGAGTACATAACTCTTTCAGATTGGTGTTGACAACCATATACTTGTTAAACTGAGAGTAACTTAATTGTTTTAGGTTATCAGAAACTTTGTTGTATGTCTTGTCACGATGCTGTTCGCGAACCTTATTTATTTTTAAAAATATCTGAGTTTTACGGAACCAAGCAAGTCTCTCGTCAAGAGCAACACTTAGTAGGTCAAACTGTGCCATAGAACGGGATCACCTTTGTTTATCCGGTTGCTTTAAGAATGGGAGTGTAAGGATTTGCCGAGTCAGGTTTTTCCGGATCAACCAATGATCGGTCCAATCAGAGCGGAGCATGGTTATTACTGCAAAAATATCCATTATCAATGCTGTACCGACTAACAGGTAAGTAATGACGATGTCAATCAAGTGATAATCGTCGAGTTAGCAAAGAAAATGGAATCCCACAGGTACCAGGCCCTGGACAGAAATGCAAGTAAGGCGAAGCAAAAGCCCGTTAAATGTATAAACCACATTAGCCTTAGTGTAAAGCATGTGAAACGAAAATCCAAGTTCAATCTCAACAACACAGAAAGCATTGCTTGATTTAAGATGGCGGAAGTAAGATTGACTACTATCCTTATCCTCAAACGTAAGGATAAGATCAACAAAAAGTCGTTTGAATGTTTGTAATAGATAATAAGCTTCAGATATTTCTTTGCCTTCTTCAAGATATAAATGAATATTGACTGTATGGGAGACTTCAGCGACCCCCTACACAATTAGGTCAAACCCCTGTGACTTTTGTAACAGGAAATCCACCAAAAACTTGGGATAATTGGGACCCGCGTCAGGAGGACCAAGCATTGACTCACGAAGATTCTCAGTTTTTGCTAAACGTAGAGCCTTAATACGTCCAAAACACTTGATGAAACCTGCTAAGTAAACCAATACACTTAGTTTAGGGAGATCAGAACAGCCTGGCCTGGACAACAAGAAGATATAAAGAGCTACTGAAAACTGAAACACAATCTCAATAAAGTGTCTTAATGAAAGCTCATTATCTTCCAATGCAACGACGGTAATAGCATCTGGACCACCAAGGTGAAGGAGAAGAAAGGGTGCCCAAAAAGACATGAGTTGACTTGTGTTTTGTTTGTAAGTATCTTCTGAACTGAAATGAGAAGTGTTGCTGCATACGTCTAAGGCGGTTCGGGTAATAACACCAAGCGCTGATGATGCAACAGCTAATGCTAATAAGTAGGCAAAGAGAGCCATTCTAACTCTTGTTCTTGGATTGTATTTCCGTTCATTTCCTAGTAGAGTTAAGGTGATCTGTGAAACAAGTCTGATCACAATAAGTCCATGTACGGCCCACTCGTTCCCTATATGCTTAACGTCATCTGGTACCACTTGGAATAGCTTTCTATGATCTGAAAGCATAGTCAAACCTATAACTGGAAAGAAGTTTAAAAAGAAATTAGACATACAATGAAAGATAGATAAAATTGATATTAGCTTATTAAACTATCGGTGGTAACCAAAACTTCAGCTAATGATTACATTTATTTTAATTCGAAATCCAGTGATAATTTGGACATCCGTCAACTCGCATTAGATATCATAAATTCAGTCTATATTCAAGTATCTTCAAATTGGTTTCTGTTCATATAATGATCACAAAAAAAGCAAAAAAGAAAAAAAGCAAACCTATTTTTAAGGAAATAAGAGAATTCAATAAATCAAGATAAACAAATGCGTAAACAATCAACAAATGATTTAGATAAGACCCACATGATGATGTCATTTTACAAAAGTTTACTCTTTAGTAAATTTCTTCCTAATTACATCTAGTTGACTTGATCAATTGAGACATTAATCTCATATTCTCATTGTTTGAAAATTTCTTGAACTTAGGTGGAACATTTTAGACATGAACTTGTCAATTTCCTCGTATATTATGAAATTACCAGTTAAAATGAATGAAACTTCACTTGATAAACTGCATTAATCAGCAGATGCGAAACTATAGTACGAATCTGTATTTTGTCCCGTCGTGTGTCACTTTACCCATTTTGTACGTAAACACACACTATTGATTACAGAATAGAAATGATAATGCTATTGTCATAGTCTTTAGTCAACTAACTTGTATTTACATCATTAGTACATTCCACTCATTAGTACATCATTAGGCCATGTCTAAGTAATGTACGTTAGGTAGCAATACGCTAGCATTAAAGAAGAGTGTAAGGGCATCTCCAATGGATGCTCTAAAAGACTCTTCTATCTGTAAATAGTATGCTTCATCTTCATGGATGCTCTAAAAGACTCTTCTAAGAGACGTGGTCGTGGGTTCGAGTCTCACGGATGGCGCCAATGTTCGAGCAAATTTTCGTAGATGCTCTTCAAGCCCTGATCCTTAGGAGATCATGCAGCTACTCCTTCGTCTCTTAGGCTGAAATAAGACAGAACACCGTTAGCTCGCCCCGGGTTTTGAATCCGAAACCAAGCTCCGGCGTGAGAGTAAGTGTATGCTTGGTATAAGTTTTAGTGAGAGAAACTAGAGAGAGAGTAAGGAGAAGTGTCTGTGTAAACCTGCCCTCTTCATGTGTGTGAGCTCCAAGACACGAGCATTGTGGAAGCTAAGTTGTCTTCTAGAGGCAGCACGTCAGTCACTACATGTATCAGAATTTATCTTGTATGTCCAAGTTGTCTTCTAAGGGCAGCGTGTAAGTCGCCGACATGTATCAGACTTTGTCCTCGGGGTCAAAGTTGTCTTCATGCTCCAAGTACTATTGACGAGACGTTTGTGATATTCGTACATCGTACGCCAGTCGTCAGTGTACTCGCTCCGATGGAGACAGTGTTGCTCCTTCCCTCCTGAGGAGACTAGCTACTCCTGTGCTCTTTGCCTTCTGAGGGGACTAGCTATTCCTGACTGGCTGCTCCTTGCCTCCTGAGCAGACTAGCTACTCCTGATTGGCTGCTCCTTGCCTTCTGAGGAGACTAGCTACTCCTAACTGGCTGCTCCTTGCCTCCTGAGAGGACTAGCTACTTCTTGCCTCCTGAGGGGACACTACTCCTTAGTTATTGCATCTGGACCAGAGGTGGCCTTCGTTACCCCAGCGATTTCAGTGGACCGTTCCAACATGGAGTGGTTTTGCATTAGGAATATTAGGAGTTAATAGTGATTGTCTCCCCCAAAGCATCCGGAGGAGACCATACCTCATTAGTTGTGATAATTATTCAATTGCTAGAAATTGAAATGGGTCGGTATAGGATATTTTTTCCAACAACGCTTAATTTTCCAAAGATCAATAGGAGAATGTGAATTAGCTATTGCTATAAAGGCCTATTTGCCATTTTTTTTTCTTCTTAATTTCGCTATCAATTTAAAGCATACGTATAGAGTCATAGTTTGTGATTATGATAAGATAAGAACTAGTTTTAATGCCCGTGCACGCACGGGGTTTAGACATTATGTTTTTTTTGAATACATGTATGATTTTTATTTTGTTTTATATGTTATGTTATAGAGTAATATCGAACTCATATGAAGAGAATAGATTCATATCTTATATATATTATATGAGCTTGAGGATAATTACTAATTTTTTTTCTTTTGATTTACCTGTTAACTAACTCGACATTGTGAGCCGACTAATCTCAAAACTACTCGTTTAGGTAGCCCGAAGTCGGCTCATGTGAACCTTCGAGGCCACAAGGAGATTAGTTTTCTCCTCGTTATATTCGAACCATTGACCTTCACTTAGGAAGGCCGGTTATCTTACCGTTGGGTATGCAGTTGATATTGTATATGTTTTATGATTCTAGTTACATTATTGAGTCAGCTATACTTAAGATTAATGGTCACACTTTGTGTTAAAACATGTAAAAATTTAGCTTCACAATCGAATTTATAAGCATCAAGTTGAGTTATTAAAATAGTCAATATTTATAGAATATAGAAAGCTAAAAAACTCAAATAAGTATTATGTTTCGTACATACAATATGTTTTGGTCAAACAAAGATTTACCTATTGTATATCTTTAATACATATACAAATATAAAAAGAGTTTTTGTAACACCCACAAAAATGAGTCGCAGCGGAAGTAATGTCCGGGAGTGTTACTTCATAATACCACAACACAGGATACAAGAGAACGACCTCTAAATGTATCGTTTGAAAAATAATCTCGTTGATTTTTTTTGAAATTGATATAACATTTGTCCCATAATTGCATCACCACAAAAAGCTTGAAAACAATACAACGAGGTTTGATCATTTGTATGTAAGTAGAAATCCATGAATGAAATCTTGTCAATTTAGACTCCAATGCACATCAGATAATCCAAGCATCTAATTCACCTGAGAAAAACATGCTTAAAAATGTCAACATAAAGTTGGTGAGTTTATAGATTTTTGTAAATGTAAATATTGAAATCAAAAGAGTATAGTGTCTACTGCTTCACCGCAGTATAATGAAAAATGTTCAATAATCAGTAATGTTCAACAAAGTAGTGTGGACCACAAGATTTCTAAAATATATGACTACTATAACAAATACAGTATCACATAAAGTGTATCTACTGTTGCGCTAAGCTCATGACACTGAAGCTAATTTATGTAGCATATAATATGCCAAATGTATTTCTGCCCTACCGGTGTCTGACCAAGACACCAAATGAAATTGACATGATATATACCCGTTGTCCGGTACACCGGCACAGTGAGCGCTACTCACCCGGATAGGGATAATTAGTCCCAATAGATCTATTTATAACATTCACGCTTACAATCCGTAATTAACAGTTCATGATAGTTTCGGGCATTGAGTGGTCTAATCACTACTTAGGCAACACGTAAACATGAGATGATAACCAGAAATGCTTGTGTCCAATGAAAAGATAACCATTGTATCCATAAACAGCTTTAAATACTTAAATCCACAAGTAGAAAGAGAGTATGATATAAATCAAGTAACCGAGTTTGTAAATGAATTAGAGTATGTAAACAAGTATGTAAACAAGTTGTAATGAGCATGTATTCTCCCCCGAGATTTGTAAAGTAATGTAAAACAAGTGAAAGAGGGGCTATAAACTCACCTTGAGCAAAACGATGAGCGGTGAAAAAAAATCAACGAATGAAGTATGATCACGAAAATCCTATACGCCACCTAAATAAATGACGTGTCTTAGGTGCAAGTAAATAATAAGGAGACAATGCATAAGCCATCTTTAGAAAGTTAATATCACCTCTTAAATAAACAACCTATATAATTATTTATCAAAGTTGAAGCGCTCTTCTTGCCAAATACTGAAACTTGGGGGATAAATTTTGTAAATTTATTCAAATGGTAACATTTTCACAGAGCACATGCGTGTGCTTTCCCTACTGTCCCATCCCTTCATTTTATATTATTTACAAGTTATTAATTAAATTATTTATGTAGTCCTTTTAAACCTCTTCATCCCAAAAACGTTTTCCATTGCCGATGATTTTGTTCCGATGACGATATTACATACTATGCTAGCTCTTAACCCTCTAACTAACCAAATACTAGCTAGTATTCGTTACCTTAATGTTGCTTAAGGAGATGGGAACCAAAACTTAGAAACCCACTCCGTTGGAAAAAAACGCATCTCTCCGATGAATCAACCATGACCTTGTCGGAGATCTGTACAACCCACGTGCTAAAAACAAACTTCGTCAGAGAAGGCGACCGCAATGAAACTATATGTTTCCATGCGTTTTGCATGCTCGCGAGCAAGGACAACTCAAACATGCACGAGTACGAACATCGTCGAAACAAGCTCCAATCACCACCCTGTTTACTCTAGCTTGAACGTCACAATATGAGAGTCTCTCTTGATCTTGTTTGCGTGCGTCGTAAGCTAGAACCGAAACAACCAAATGATAACAACCAAAGGTTGTGCATCCCTTGTACTTGTGTCCTTCCAGCCGAGCCCAAAGAGAGAAGACCGAGTGGGTTTTGTTGTTACGGACGCGACCAAGAGAAAGGAGGAAATGAGTCGTTTGGTTTGGGATGGAACAAGACATGAATTGTCATAAGGGTTACGAAACCCTAGCATCTTGAGTGATCTTCATGAACCAAACGAGACGAAACGTAGTGGTTTTACTTGCTGTTGGGTGTGACCAAAAAGTGAGTTGGGTTCGGTTTCTTTCGTTGTGGTTTTAACAAGAACCATGAGGACCGACTTCTAGGGTTTCTTGTGTTAGGGTTTTATGTATTGATGAAGGTGATGGTGTTGCTCTTCCAGTGGTGTCAAACTCGATTAAGAGGGCAAGGTATTGTGAGTAGAACCTGCGTCGGCACTAGGAAACTAGGAAGGAATACGAGTTTGTGTTTGTTGCTCCCTGTGAAATCAAGGGGAAAAGAGAATGAATTAGGGTTAGGGTATTAAGGTTTTATGAGATATGAAGGTCATGATTTTTGTTAAAACTTAGAGATGGTGTTCGTATTTGCTTGTCTACTGGTGCGAAACTAAGAAAAAACAAGGGATGCATAAACTTGTTACTTGTTTCTACTAGGTGTGAACGTGGACCATGGAAGAACCAAGGAAGAGAAAAACAAGAGTGTGTGTGCTAGTCTTGTACTAAGGCTTATACATATTGCCTAATACTTGTAAAAACCATTTTAAATCAAACCATCAAATGGTTTTTAGGGATGGACGGTTTACTAGCTCTTTTGGGTACTGTTTTTATGAATTGTCTAATACCTAGGAGTGTAAGAAGCATGTTTATGTGTAAGGTTGATGTGATACAACAATGACATTGTTTGGTCTTGCTTTTCCTGTCTCCTTAATCCAAGCCGAACACACACACATGTGTGGGGACAATATGATAAGTTTTTGGTGGTTTAGTCCAGAACACATTCTTTAAGTTTAACCCATGGATAAAACATAATCTAATTTAATAGTTAGTAAGATTGTAGATGAATTAATTTGGAATGTGTATGAGTTTGTGATGCATATACACGGCTAGAATGTATATTGTGTATAAGTTTGTAATATTTTTGAGTATTAGTTATAGTGGCGGGTATTTGTTTAAGTATAGAAAGGTGATGGTATATCCATGCATGTAAAAGTGTAGTTTATTACGAAACATAAATGTTTTTCGTAACATATAAAAATTAAATATGTAGAGTTCTAAAATATGTCCGTAAAATAATGTAAACTTTAAATTGAGTATTTGCGGTTTTTTTAACAAACGTTTTTAAATGACATGTTAAATAATTTATTAAATATTTTTATTTAATGAAAAGTAATAATTAAATATAATTTAATTATTTTCGTATTGGTACGCGTTGTGTGTGGTTTTCCACAATTTGCGAGATATCTTCTCGTTTTCAAGTCAAACAAGTTGGAAAAATAAATTTGCACATGAGAGATATGTAATAATAATTATGATTTATTATTTAAATATGTTCCGAAACATTATCGGTTACGCGGTAATCATTTTTTTTGGTGGTAATAAAAGATCAAAAGTCAAAAAGTCAAGTCAGACCCAAAAAGTCAAAGGGTAAGATAGTCATTTAAAATTTCAAAAATTGCCGGATGTTACACATGGCATCTTCATCTTCAGCTTCTTCTTTTTGGTCGTGGAAGTATAATGTATTTCTTAGCTTTCGAGGAGAAGATACCCGAAAGACCTTTGTAGGATCATCTCTACAAGGCTCTTGAAGACCGACTGGTTCGCACTTACAAGGATGATATTACGCTTCCCAAGGGTGAATCTGTTGGTCCAGCCCTGTTGGAGGATATAGAAGAATCTCATATTGTTGTCTTAGTATTCTCGAAAAACTATGCAGATTCTTCGTGGTGCTTGGATGAACTTGTACATATTACGAAATGTAGGGCTAAGAATGGACATATTGTTATGCCGGTATTCTATGACGTGGATCCATCGGACGTCAGAAAGCAGAAAGGTGAGTTTGGAAACGCGTTTGCAAAACAAGAGGCGGAGAATGTCATCAAAGCCGAATCATGGAGAAACGTACTTGTTGATGCAAGCAACATTTCTGGATGGGAACCCCAGAACGTTGCTAACGAGTAATTTTATTTTTGTGATATTCACTTTGGCGTATATGTTCATGAATTTCATTTCTAGACCTGAGCTTTTATTTTAGCGAAAATTACCAAAATGGCCCGTTGGAAAACGTGATAGCATGCAGTGAACCTGCAGCTTTTTTTTTTGAAATTAAACTTGTAAATCGCGCCTCAATGGTAGCGATTTACATATTGTACACGTGTCGGCACTCGATTGGCTGTAAAAAAAGTAAATCACGCCATATGGGTAGCGATTTTTTTTAAATAGTTTTGCTAGGGTTTTAAAATGTTCTAGGGTTTTTTTTGACGAAATGTTTATTTTCTCTATCTTTGAGCATGTTTTTTCATACCCAACTGTTTGTAAAAATTATTTTTATT
>BQNB010057405.1:0-38232 GCA_026074375.1 Tanacetum coccineum | reverse complement strand
CACCAAGCTCATGACACCGAGGCTCAATTTAAAAGGAAGCATTTTATATGCCAAATAGTATTCCATGCCTTAGAGGTATCTAACCAAGATCACCTATTGACATTCCGACATGGTATATATCCATTTGTTCGGGACCTCTGAATCTAGTAAGCGCTGCTTACCCGGATAGGGATAATTACTCCCAATAGATCTATTTACAACATTCGCTCTCACTTAACTAGTACGGTCGGTTAAGCAATTGACGATTCATGATAATTCAGGCATTAGTGGTCTATTCGCTACTTAGGGGCAACACGTAATCAGGAAAAAGGAATGTAAATAAATGTGTCCAAAGTTTTGGAAAACCAGACATGTTTCGCCCCCCAAAATAGTAAAGAAAAAGTAGTAAAACATGCTATGAACTCATCTTAGCAAATGAGTAAATGATAATCACGCAATGTAAGAGATTATATAAGAAATCTACCGCGACCTAGAATAATAACGCGTCTCAAAAACACGGAAAGTATGCCAAGAATTGCACAATATGTTCATCACCAAAAGACATCCTTTGTGAGTTGCTATAGCTTGTTTAACAAACATGATGAAAAAATCATATAGTTTTTCGTTAATTTTGGCGTGAAATCCAGAAAATTACTATGTTATTAGAAAGTTTCTATTTAGAAAAGTTTTTAGTTTCGGGACGGTTAATACCGTCCCCTACATTTGAGTTAACGTTTCCATAATTCAAACGCTCTATCAGCATCTAATCCGCTTTAACTCTTAGGTTTCGTTTTGCCTAAAATCTAACCAACTTACTATTTATAAGTAACTTTATCGCGTTCCCAAAAGAGGTTAACGACGTCTTAAATAAATAATCAATAGGTATGTGTTACTTATATGCTTTATGCTATGTTTAAAAGAGGTCAAAAATGTCTGAAAGTGTGCAAAAAAACTCATTTTATTATTCACTTCAGGCACACTATTCATCCGTTTTATCGAAAAATGTTTCAACGTTTTAGTTACTATAACTTGGTCGTTTTAAATCCAATTTTAATGTGCGATATATGAAAAACTATCTATTCGAAACGATCTCTCCAAAAACTACTTTTACGCCTAATGAAAAACATATTTTTAGGTCGACTAAAACCTCAAAACAAATTTGTGACAACAAACACGTTTTGCCAAAACCAACCAAAATCCACCCAAAATTACAATAGTGGCTAATCTAGCATAATCTCCATGACCAAATAAGCAACAACCTATAAGCACACACCCGATCAGATCAACTCCAGCCCAGCTCCTGTCGTCGGCTAGGAGCCATACATCAGCTTAAGCGCCGATCTACTCCGCGACACGACGATCGCAATCACGAGCCACCGTCGTAATCCACTCAACCACACACCGCACAGTAGCGGATCATATCCGAGTAATCCAGATAAGCGTTGATCGGCTTTAACCAGTCACAACTCAATCTGCTCTAGCTCTCTACTAACATCACACTCACCGCTCGGATCGACAGATGGAGGGCACCCTCGTGACTTATATTCCGCACCTAGATACGCGAACATAAACGATTCAACAACTCTTCGAAAGCAACGCGCAACAGCTCACAACTGAGTCAAACACAAACTATTCTCATGTCATCTCGTTAAAGTCAAATTACTACACATCTATATCGCGATAGAGCGCCGCGCGCGAGACACGCTAGCCAATCTTCCGTCTAGCTCACAGGCACGGAACGTACTCTAGACACGCGATTTCATCCACGCTTACCCTCAACATGAGTGCGATACTAAGCCATACAGTCTCTAGCCATATTCCTCCTCTCGGGTCAGTACTCATCTAGCACAAGAGCTCCTCTCTCTCCGAGAACGCTATTTCTATCGAGAGCTTTCTCACATCACCTCACTATTAGCAAAGATCTGATATATCACGCTTCTTCTTCTAGGTTATTCAAAAGTTGGGGAGACTAGCTAAGCTGTCAGTAGTCCGCGCGCTACGCCCGTTGTGCGACTGAGAGCGAGCGCTACGCTCAGACGAAGAACACACCCACAAGCAGGAGCATGCATTCGAATAGGCGCACGCTCGCAAAACTTTCACAGACATAGCAAGAGGCACATCATGTCCGCTCCTCTGGATGAGGCAGCTGACAGGGTGCGATACGTCTTTCCGCTATAGAGGGTGTACGGTACTAGTGGGGGTGGGTGGCTATAGCCTAGAGGATACCTCATTAGCGCGACAGGCGTTACTTGGAACTCTTCTTCATCTAGCAGAGAGATCTTCACACAGTCACTGTAGGGAGCTAAAGACTGGAGCACACGAGGCGAGCGCGAATGAACGCACAGACAACTGAGTGCGCGATCTCTACAGCGTCACTGCGCGATAGATGTCTCGCGACAAGTGTGCCGTCGGGGACAAATATGCACCGGATCTATGCATTCTATTGCGCGTGATCCTGTGGCACAGCATTCACGGATTCTCAGATATCTCCATTTCGAGTATTGTGGGCGGGTTGTAGACATGAGAACAGGCGGAAACATCTATTGACGGCCTCGTGAGTCTGCGAGCGTGGTCTTCTTACGTGTGGTCATCCAGCGAGCGAACAGGCTTAGCAGAGAGAGATATAGGGTATGACACACGTAAGAGACATGGATCCTTTCATATAGACACCAAGCCGCGTTCAACCGACCGACTGAGATGGGGTCTAGCCGGAGGGCGGGATAGCCGAGGTGACACTTAGCAGGAGCTAGTTCTTTCTGTCGGACACACACAGAGCGTGATGTCGGAGTTTGGCTTAGAATAGGTCTGATGAGATCTAGCATCTCTGCGAGGCAGTGGTCTATTAGGGATAGGATTACAAAGGTAATGTGATAACCGACTCAGTCTGAGACTATTTGGGGACTCAGTGGGAGTCACGAGAGAGCTTTCGCCTCTGGCGCTATTATTACTCTGCGGGGGCACTGCAATATCCACTGTACGATCGATCACATAACAGGAGTACTTTCTATTCGACGAACCTTCGGACACGATGCCGACAGGATACTAGCAACATGGGGATAAGTCTGCATAGATCTTTTATTTCTCTAACTTCTCTCTCAACTATTACACAGGGGCAGAGCGCGTGCATTCCAGCATACTGGCAATTGTTCTTTTGTTTATGAGGGTGGGTGGGTTTGGTATTTATAGGTTTTGCGATGTCTTCTTCAAGACATTGGTGCATCGGACAGCTTATGCACAGATCGCTCTTGTTCTGCACACGCGGCAACACAGTGCTTAAAGGGCTGAGAGTCAGAGATTCTTCTATGTGGGGGGACGCGCGTCTTATGAGTGTATGTGACACTACGGTCTTGGGAGCCTCTGCGTTAAGATTAGGGTGAAAACTTAGATACTCTACACTGCGATTTAGTTAGGGACTACATCTTGATGTGAATCAGAGACATCTCGTTTACAAGACAGCAAAGACAAACTGGATCATCTAACTGCCGGATGTCAACTCAATCGCTATCATCATCTTATTTGAATTACATACGAGGTGGCGCGCCAGACGAGTAACTACACTTCTCCTCACATCTGCAAGACGCGTACATATGAGGCGTGAGCAGCCTATTAGGTTCCGTATGTATCTAGGGTTGGGGTTTCTACTTCTCTTGTGGTACGTAGAATAGCGAGCAGAGAGGACATGCGATGGCGGGGGGTCCAATGCCACATAGAAGAGACAGAAATGCAGTACGCATGACTTAATCGACATGATGAGAGCGCGGAAGTCAGACAGGGTCATACACACAACAGCTTTACACAGCGAGCTGTACGGAGTATTATTGTGGGAATAGCGGTGGGTGTCAGACGACAACAGGGAAACTTGCATGAGTAGAGATCTACACACAGATATGACACACAGTGTAGAGCACTAGAAAGGCATCAGTGGTATCCACTTCGACACGGACATCGTTAATATACATAGCACTAGTGTACACGTGTGTAGGAATTATTTGTGAGTGAGTGGAGAGGCACATGACGATCATACAGACGATAGCACTCTATATTGAAAGCGATATTTCTATGGAGGAGTGTATAGAATCTCTCATTTTGAAGAAAGTACACCATATAGAAGACACATGTAGGACGAGCACGCGTTAGGGAGGGCGTCTTAAGCACTTCTGTTATTAGGGGGGGGGGGGAAATAGGGTATTGTTAAGTTTGGAGTGTGTTAGTGGGGGGGCAACGCACACACAAGATGCGACGACATTACACTAAAGATCAGACATAGCACACAACACAAAGGGAATGGAGAGCGGCAATTCAGCGTTACATTCTGAAGTCTGAGACAATAGTTTTGTTGGAGGTGCTAAAGGAGGAAGAGCAACACAGAAGTATTCCTTGACAAGATTATGGGAGGTGAGAGACTACAGTCAAGCCTGAGTCTAGACACACTCAGAAGACCACAAGCTAGGGACAGTAGTGAGCAGACTCAGAGCACACATGACAATCAAAGGAGTTGAATGGGGATCAAAGACACGATTGAGAGCAGCGAGATACTAGATTAGGCGTACAGAATTGAGCTATGAGGATGAGACACGTATATAGAGCGCATGTCCAGAATCACAATCTGCGGTGATCAGACGCGTCTTAGTGATGATGAAGTGTAGAGACGAACACTCTTATACAAGATACATCATCCACTATCCTCGGGAGTGTAGATGAGCAGTGATGGGAGTGGCAATTTTAACACTCAGGTGTGTCTAGTATACACGCATGGTATGGGTGTATGTGAACATTGCGGGGACTGTGTCTACTAGCCGCTATATTATTAGCAGCGCGCAAAGGAGATTATGTATTTTCTACAACATCACATTATTGGAGTCTTGTGGGAAGGAGATCAAAGTCAGTGTGAACAACTTATCCGAACACATACAACACTCACTTCTGACATATCAGGTTATATACACACATATTTATACTGAGATGAGATTAAAGCACAGAGGAGGCTCAATCATTAGAGGGGTGAAGATGGTAATATCAGACAAGACAATATGTGTGTGACAACGATGATGCGTAAAGATATGCGGTAGGGTTCTTTGACATGTAAACATCTGTGAATTATGGGCGCTAGATCTCTCTAGTCCATAGGCACGCCTGAGCGGATATCGGAGCAGCATCATCATGAGTTTTGAATACCACATTGCACATTTTTGAAGGAAAGGGACTATGCTGATTATTTCTGAGCATCGAAGAACAACAGCTGAACTCATAGAGTGCACACCTCCTTTCTAGTCAGACAGAGCAGATCAACACTTCAGACAGGCTCTATCTTCTGTGATATTACATATATATGTGACAGACACACATGTACATGTAGAAAGGTCTAATACTGCAATCTATATGGTGAGGTCTAGGAAGAGAACATAGCACATAGGGGGAGTGTAGGTTTGTATTGGAGGGGGGGTAGCACAGACTGTACCAATAGACCGAGTAACCATCTTTTTACTTAATTAAAGTTAGACTTTCACGTTGGCGATATATCCACGAGAGTGATAGAGGCGTGCGGAGAGTGAGATACGCGTTAGTACTTAGATATTAGGGCGCCGTCATTCAGACGTGGCGTGCGTTTGCACACACACATGCTGCCGGGAGAGATAATGATGAGAGCTCTACCCAGGGACAGATATCCACCTAAGATGTACGTGTCTTGACTCAATTATACATCATGCATGATGTGGGAGGTGATGTGACACACTATAAAAGAAGTAAAAAGGTAAGTAGACAGGAAGTCATAATTCATGAGCGGTAACAATGGCGCGACTCGTACGTGGTCACTTGACTAGTACACACAGGTGAGTCACTACAGTAAACACGCATGACACTAACACGAGGATCATCGTCAGGCACAATAGTGAAGTCTCGGTAAACAAAAAAAGATAGCGACACACCGAAGTGATACTAGGCTATATATAGTACGCGTGAACGAGATACACAAAAGGAACAATAGTGACAGCGATGTGTAGCTACAAATGACATACAATGTGGGTTAGTTTCATAAGCTAGAACTAGCGGTAATGGTTACACACATGTCACAACAAGTTCTACTGGATTACAGCAGAGGCATTACACATTAAGGGATATTGTAACTCTCAAGATAGACACACACGTGAGAACAGATTGATGTTAGGGAGTGGTATAGGGGAGGCACGTAGAGGAGAGTTGACATGTACATATACACTCTAGACGTGGGGGCTGATGACGAACGCTAGAGAGAGACACAACGTACACATGGACAGAACAGACACGAAATGACAGCAGGAGACAGCGACACAGTCTTTGAGAGTTACGGGACACTAGCGTGCGGATCTGGGGGGAAGGATATAGTTAACACATGCGCACAACTCTGGACAGGCACGTATTACGCTACACAACTGGAGATGCTGATAGACACTTACAAGGACTACTGGGCAGTGAGGTGACAGATTACGATAACTGGGATTTCCTTTACAGAGGTGATAGACTGATATGAGATCACCACATCAATATTCGATAGGTCTAGTTAGATACACAAGATGGAGTTGATAGAGACATTTATTAGATTTAATAGTATGCGAGTGCGCAGAACAGTGATTGATGACACTACATGAATGCAGTGAATGGGGATGTGCACTTGAGAGAGGCGTCGGGCGGGATTTTTAAGAGACGCGTACGAGTCTATAATGGCACTACACTTACTCAACAAAACTCCAGTGAAGCAGGTAGTTGCTCTCGGTTAGATATACTGGAGATAGACAGAGAAGTACAACACAGATGGGGTGTGCGATCGTATACAAATTTATATACATATACAGAGAAATTAGTAACGCATCTTTTATGGACGCGCAAGCTGTGTCGCACGAGGATTGGTAGTCACAGACACACGCAGTGAGTAGTGGAAGAGCTTGAGAGGTGCGGCTGTCGGTTCTCATGACAGGATACTCTGAGTGTCGACATTGTCTAGTCACAGATAGGTAGACACTTATTGAGAGTGTCTAAGTTGAAGGGTAGGGTCATAATCCAATACACATCAGTGAGAGTCTTTACACATGAAGACAGGGGATAGTATAAGAGTCATGGTTTTCTCTACTATTGTTAGAATTTTACACAGTGTGTGAGCTACATTACTACATTAGGCAGTGAGTACTGACCATTATATATTATTCACGAAGCTACTTATTCTTGGACAGGAGATAGGCACTGGCGGGAGAGACATACAGAAAAATAACACACATAGGATTAAAGAGTGAGGAAATGCGAGTATGGCCTGTGTCTGACATGAACTAATGGGAGTGGGACACTCATGATAGCTGAATATAGATGAGTTGATCAGAGTGGTAGTGTTTGAGATAGTCAGTGACTATGGAATTATTGCAATTATATACACACCACAACATTGACTATTGTTGAGTTGGGGGCTTGCTTTGACAGCTGGCATGGTTCTGGAATGAGGGGGGCAAGATGTACAGGTACTTTTGCACGAGATAAAGCTTCACTCAGAACAGTGTAGATAGGTGCGATACAGAAAAGACAAGTACACTATACTCTTTACTCATCATAGAGCTGTATCAACACATAGACCTATGACGATAGTATAGCACATCCTTCTAGCACAAGAGATTCATATTAGAATGAGTTTTATTTACTGTTGATGGAATTGTTTTAGGTATTATAAATTATTCTAGACACACAATGAGGTTACACTTGATATCAATGTGTACTTCTAGGTTGATTACATTATACACTACAGGACACTACAAGTAAAAGCTGGAGTTATAAATATTTATAATATTAGGTTCTCGAAGAGAATTACGAGAGAGTGTGTGATATGATGTAACATAGAAGGGGAGAGAGGTAGCGACGATAATTATCTGCTGACCTTGTTGTACATACATTGAGCTGATCTTCAGACAATGATATCATGTATGACACTGTGAGTAAATAGAGATGAGACTCTACACTCTCTCTACACTACACCTGCTTCTGACTAGTTCTTAGCTGTCTATATAGGAGGGAACGTGTTATAACATGAAGAGAGACTGATGTGTACAATAGATTATAACATACATGTATGGTTAGAGTCTACAGACACAGGACTCGGATCAGCTGAGGGATTAAATGTACACTGGCGCGAGGACAGAGTTCATTTTATAAGCAGAAGGGGCGTGAGTAGGGAGGAAGAAGTAGTAAATAGACATACGATCATGGGTGTCACAGACTAATTCAATAGATAGTGTGATCTCTAGACAGTGATGGGTCGATTATACACGATGTCAAAACAGTGAGCAGATAAGGTACATTCGTTTCTGGGTGAGACTATTTTGGTGGGAGTTAGATAAGGACACGGCAATTGGACAGCGGCAAGAAGGTGTGTGCAGACAACATTCAAATTCAGGAGTTAGGGAGACATTAAGGGTGTTATTTCGCACAACAGTAGTCACTATGATGGACTGACGTTATTACGAAATTCTATTTGCATCAAGAAGGAGAACATGTGAATAATGAGGATTATGGGACTGCGTTTCCATTTACATTTAGTTTAGTAGAGTGCATATACGACTATGTATTTGGGTGTTATAGTATGATATCTGTCACTGATAGTAGGACAGTTAGATATGTACACGAGCGGTGCGCAATATTGGTAGGAGGAGGAGCGAGATTTAGAGTGAGTGATGTTATTGATGTGACCTCAGAGCTTTGACACGAGATGGGGTAGAGGGCAGAGGGAGGGACGAGTAATTTATCTTGTAATACCCATCTGTAAGTTCAATGACCTATTATATCAATCAACTCATGAGTACAATATAGGGGAATTACTAAGTGGGTGTGAATATAGACTTTCATTGTAGTGAGACTTTTGGATGTTCTGAGCTAGAAGGGACTAGGTATCTAGGTATACTTGGAGTCTAGGACACAAGATGTTTCGGAGACAGTACTTCTTTCAGGGGAGAATGGTAAATGGAGATTATATTTAATTATGTTATATTACATGTGGTGATCCCATTCACATCCAGGCTCAGAGAGGCCAAATTAGGGAGTCAGTGGGGACACAGAGAAAGTACACATTATAGAAATCGGATTAAATTTTTCATGGAGTGTGAAGATCTGAAGGGAGTGAGCGATCTGGTGGAGGGGTGGTGAGTATTCTGAGGTCTCATTCTCTGGGGGCGAAAGGAAACTACTATTAATGATCATGAGACACAGTACACATAAAAGATAAAGTACACTGGAAGGTATAGAGTTAATAGAGAGATTGGAACAGGATCAGTTGTCGAGCACACACATGAGTCATAAACAGAGGACAGTCTTCAGATAACAGCGCGACATGACACATAAGAGATGACTGCCGGGATGATCTCACAAAGATCACCACTCTATGAGACACAGCACAGTCACACGCGTAAGATTTTCAGTTTATAACATAGTGATTGGTTACGTTCATGTGGATGAGTGGTTGACTACACGTATTTAAGTATAATATGACCAGAGAGCTTTGAATGGTGGTGGTAACGTTAATTACTCGAAGCTAAGAGTGTGACATACATCATTAAGTAGTGAATTTTGAGATAGGTATATGAAGTGAAATCAGGAGACTACATTTTGTATGGCGTTTGTACACAGTACACTGTGGGTTGGGGTAACAGATCATTGACGTCAGAGGTAGAGAGAGCTCAAACAGTGATGATATGATTTAGGGTGTATGGGATAGCAGAAGACTGAGCACATACACATACGTGAACAACACACAGCATGAATATTATCATATTTCTACAGATCTGTGTTCTGGTATACAGATATTGGTGACTTATGTGTGAGGAGGACTGTTTCAGTTTATGGGGTAGTTATATTGGGTATCATAGTGTATTCTCTTCAGTGAGCACAGTATGTGAGGGAGTAGTTCAATTGTCAGTGAATGAAATTCGAGCAGTAGATACTTTTACGTTGTGGTGATGAATATGAGAGTGAGATAGAGGTGTGTACGGGTATCAGTTTCTCTGGGGTTTAGACTATATCAACAGATTCTGAGTAGACGGAGTTGGACTCTGAGCGACGACAGTTGATAACAGTTCACATACAACACATCTTACACTAGATGAATATGTAGTACGATGGAGACAATATACACACAGAGGATACAATACACAACAAGGTGGACTAGGGGTTGAATGAGAGGACGAGCACTGGTGAGAGGAGTTGGATGTAGGCACCAGCGTAGATATGTAGTGAGTGTTACAGATCACTAGGATAAGAATTGTATGCGGGTAGGGATATCTTTGTATACTATAGGGAGGTGGGAGGAGAGAAAATCTAATATGCTTTTGCTATAGGTCTCTCACTAAGGAAAGAGGGAACATACTTCACTTGAAAGTATGGATATCTGGACTGAAAGTAGTAAAACAGACAGAGTGGATGTGTTCACTAGGTTATTGGGGTTGAGGTGCTACATGGAATTAAGGAGTGTAAATCTGTAATGTCATGTAACAACACATTAGTTTTAACAGGGGTAGGAGACTATGGACGCATATATGAGCAGGAACATGGACATGGGCACAATTGGGACATGTAATAGTGGTCTTGGATTTGTACGTAGTAGTAAGATACTTTTTCTCTCGTATAGTATTAGAGGGGACACATGCGCTCTGCACGTAGCGTGGTGGTGAAGGATCAACAACGATTATGTGGTGAGCGAGAGTGGATTAGATATTTAATAAGTTTCAGGAGAGATATGCAGTGTGGAGATAACACGAGACTAGTAAAGTACGGTATCTCTGACTTGATAGGGTACTCTAGATGCGGCGATGTTAGTGAGGGTAGAGTGTGGGGGTGTAATGGGCACTATTCTACTTGTTGTGTATTATTTTATGGGGACAACACAGTTATCTGGTGGGTGGAGAGAAGTGTTGACAGTTAAGGAGTGGGTAGAGTGCTGTAACAGATGACGCAAGACTCACTAAGATTATTCAAAGGACACTGCACAATGGAGCGAGTGTGTGGGCGCAATGGTTAGGCGTGAGCGATAGATATATTCTGACAATGTGATCCATGAACAACAAGAAGTAATATGGAGTGATAGTGCGCAGGAATAACGAGACACACTTACACTATGAATATAGGTTAATGTTTAGAGAATTTAGGTAGGTCCAGGGAGTTCATTGGGTAGAGACATAACAACACAGACATCTGCATCATTATTTGGAAGAACACGAATAACTGAGCGTGAACAACGCAGCAGTCAGCAGGTTACACATTCAGTGGAGAACAGGTGATGATGTATAGAAATTAGAGAAGGGTATATACTAAAGACAAATACGCTCTTGATAGAGTGGAATTTGACACAGTGGGTGAGCATAGTGTGACAATTGATAATTTTACAGTGCAGATCAACAGGACAGAGCGAACGAGGGAGGTTGAAGATGGGAGGGGAATCACATGGTATCATACTCAGGAAGCTCGAGCAGTTCATAGCGATGAGAGCGTGTTTGGATTTGGGATTGAAATGAAGACATCTTGGTTAACAGAAGGTGTAGACAGTGTGGCAAATACCAGGTGAGTCTTGAAATATAATCGTAGTTACAATGTATGTAGATGGCATTGATAAATCTTTTATATGTATAGGAGACAAAGAGAGTTGTACACACATATCTGGGTCTATCTAGCGGGTATGTAACTTGCATGATTATATACAGAACAGGGCGGTGTAAAATGGGAGACACCAGTCAATCATAACATTACAAAAGTATACACACATGGGATATAACAATATTAAGTATTAACAGAGCCGTACACATCATCTCGTGGCTGGTATGGGTGTTGACGAAAACAAATATTGTTGAGGCTCACATACCGTGTCAGCGTGTTCAGTGATAAGTGGTGTTGTTAGGCGCGGTGCGATGTAAAAATTTTAAAAAGGAGATCGTAATATACATTAGAGAACACATCAGAATAAGTAATGGGGGTACAAGTTGTGGGAGTGGTAGTGACCTCAATGAAGAGAGAGACACTAATACACAATGAAGACAACAGATTGGATAGACATAATCGACAGCGAGTATAGATGATCACATAGACAATGGAGAGAACACTAGTAGAGTTGACGATACAAATACTACTTTTAATTTAAGTGTCACATGAGTAAATGTGCACAGGAGAAGGGTATTCAATGGAACAGCACTACAAATTGAGTTTGATTGCTGGTATAAACGTTACAGAGAGAGCAACGTATGGTGAGAGAGTATTAAATAGACTAAGTAAGGGGATGTGAGGACATAACATAGTGATGCGCTGCTTGAGGGAGTGAGAGAGAGTGGTGATGAGGTGAACTAGCGTCAGATGGGTGGGACAGGTGAGAGGATATGTGTGCGATCTACACAATGAGACGGAAGAGTCAGTTAGTGAAGTATAAGAGATAGACACAGATGAGAAGTAGAATCGATGAGGACAACATGTTGTACTACTTAGATCATAATCTAATGAGGTGAAAGATTGCCGAGGTTATGAACTGGGGGCAGTAGAATTTGTCACTCATGTCGGAGTGGATACTTATAGGGAGGAGGAGTGTATATTTGTACAGTGAGGCACTGCGACTGATAGGTAATCTGAGCTGATCTCTCTTGTTGTTGGATATAAGAGACGAGACACAGAGTGTTTATTATGAGGTGATTGTTTATCGTTCTAAATGACATTAGTTGTGAGAGAAGGCACTATGTCGTCTGAGACCACATTGAAGGAGGTCTTCCGATCCAGTTACTCTTGTTCAATTTTGTGAACACTGAGTAGGCATCAACCTAACATAATACGATTATAGGTACACTTACTGACGGATGGTGCGTAGACGTACGTCACTCAATTGGACCTAAACTAGATAGAAGTCTATGTCTCTACACTCTCTCAATAGACAGTGACACACAGGGCATAAGTATGTTGTCTACACCAACATGTGATGAGCAGGTGCCACTAGTGAGTATTAAAGATCTCTATTGAGCTAGTGTGATTCAGATATTGAGCATTCTATGAAAATATATCTGAAGGAGACTAAACTTAACAGGTAAGATCCTACCAAACTCAGTATCAGTCAGACTCAAGGTGAGCATATACATTACACATTATGACACACAATGTATTCACACAGCCGATTTTATTCGCAGACAGGACAGATGTGTGGAGTCGGAGGGTAGACATTGTTCGTACGGGCACTTACAGATGAGAGTTGGTGTTATGGCATGCGGACTAAGTTCTCGAGACTGTTTCAAGGTAGGTATGTTTAACACAATACACAGAGTCACATTTACAAGTCATCTGAATGTGTGAACAGCGTGATATTAATTTAGTAGAAGAGTACAATGATAGTACACATGTGCGTATCTGTGAAAGAGTCACAAATCTAACAAACGGAAGTTCAGTGGGGACGGTTGGCACGAGTTGGATTAGAAGACTGGAGATAGTGTAGGTTTAAGTATAGTTATAGTCTTTACAGAGTATTGACAGTTATCTTCGTTAGTGTAGTCTCATAGTACTATTCACAGAGTTATACAATTATTGCAACACACACACTACGGTACTCTTTATACAAAAGACAGAGATCTAAGTCGTCCGCATACACAATACTGCATCTCAAACTTGTGGAAAATATAAAAAAAGATAACTTGAATCACTTAAAAAGCGCACAGATATAGGATATATTTCAGTCTATTTTTTACAGACATATCAATGTTGTTCTAATAACAATAATGTAAAAAAATTATGATAAAAATATACGTTTACAAATTATTAATCGTAAAATTCTATTTCCAGATTAGTAATCACTTGTAGATCGGTATCAACAAACAAATCATTAAGCATGATTAGAAATGATCAAGAAAAATATTTTTCTCTTATCCATCACATCATTTTACTAAGTATTTCACAACAGCATCAAATTAACAACACGAAATCAATTTTCTCTAATTAGAAATTTTTTTATCTTATACACTTAAAATTTGAATTCAAATGTTTCCCCTAAAAATGGCGAAGGTTCCATACACAGGATCCAAACATTCCCCACAAAAGACAAAAACAGAGCCAGTCTACTTGGGCGGAATTCCCCCTTATAGAACCTGGTGGCCCCCCCAGATATATCTGGGACCGAGCCAGGAACCATCCTCATTGCCGTTTTTTCCTGCCTATAAATATTCTGCTCTAGAGTATGTCCGAGCAAAAATCAAACCTTCTTTGCAACGAAACACATCATGAAACTTTCATCTCTCAAAAAATCTTCATTCTCTCTCTAAATATCTTGATCATCTAACATTCTTACAGATCTTGTAGTTCAAGTGATCTAATCTCTTCTTCGCATCTCTCATCTTTTCTTATCAAGTGCAAGAGAAGACATCATTCGTTCATTACCGCCAAGAAACGAATTGTTATTAGTGATCTCTCCTCTCTTCTTCTAAGTATCAAATCTCTATTGTAATTGATCTTGACACATCTAATTAATTTATTCGGGATTATGTGTAATCCGATAGTGTAAATACTTGATGCATGTAAATAAGTAATTGTGAATATTGGTAGATTGGTTCAAGCTAAGATTAGCACTCGAATTTAGCTGATAGTGTCGAAAAATAATGTAGCGACGTGTAAACTCGGTTTTCTTACTGAATAGACTTATCACAAAGTAAAATCTCGAGTAGATACTCCGGAGGGTAGAGTAGAGCCGGAGAAGAGCTTCAAAGCGAAACCAACAAAAAATATCTTTGGTGTGTTAGTTTGATTGTTCCTTCTCTCATCATTTTATATTGTTTGTGATTACTATTTAGTAATAAGTTTAGATATTTACTTTGTTTGATTTCATATTGTTACTTGGTTGAACATACAACTCGAATCTAAGTATTCTGAAGCAAACTTTAAACGCAAAATAAACCTGATAAACTATTCACCCCTTCTTCCTAGTATTCCCACAAATTGTACACAGAAGCAAGGTCCACTCAAATATTTAAAAATTTTGATAACGCCAAATTATACATATTTCATATGACGTTATCTGACGGAATTTATATATATAAAGATTGGTTCAATAATAAGAAAAATTTCGTGTACTTAATCGAGCAAAATTTGACTAATGTAACAGTTCCTATGTACAAGTCGTGGAAGGAAATGAAAGAATACATGAAGATTTGAAGCTTAAAACGAAGAAATAACTCAAGTTGATAATGCTTTCCCGACACTTGTTAGCTCGTGTTTTTGGTCATAAAACTCGGGTCATACGACCGATCCGTTGAGACGCGATTCTGGTGGCTACGCGAAGAGAATTCAATTATATACAACTTTGAAAAAGGCCAAGTGCTGTAAATTCCCCAAGTATGCCGTACTTTCAAATAAGTGCGGCGCACTTTTCTGCCAGATTATGAATACTCTTAAATGAGCTTGGCATTCATTGCAACCTTTCAAATCTCCATTCTAAATCCTTCTATGACCAACTTTGGGCACCCCTAGAGCCTATAAATACAACCTTTAATCCCTCATATTTCATACCAATACATCCCATTACACACACATACATAGAAATCAAAGAGGATGAGTGGTGAGGATCTTAAGATCCAATGATTCAAAACAACCCTCAAAAAAAACCAGCCATGCTATCCACCACACTCCACCATAAACCACCACTAAAACACATATTTCCAAAAGTTCTACACCATATCTAGATCATATACCATCCATTTCCATAACCTTAACACTTATCACCTTGATTCTTGAGGATTTCAAACAATTCCTCTTAAGACTCATACACCATTAAACAATTGTACCAAACAACCTCTATTTGGTGATATAGGGGTGGATTTCCAGAAGTTACTTGAGGTATAATTTTTTGGTTATCTCAGTGCTTTGGTTTGTTACTGGTTCTGATCTGGATTATTAGTTTTGGTATGGATATAGTAAGTTGAAATATTGGAATTGTACTTTGCTTCTTATATGTGAAACAGAATAAATTAGGGATGAATTTTGCTATGATTTTGTGAGAATATACATGTTATTATGATTATCGCCTGTTAGACCCCTTGCCCCCTTGGATCATTGTTTATCTCTTGATATAACATGCAATTTAAATAGGCCGAAAAGATTAATCGCCATTGATATATTTTTGAATCATGTTAGCCATAGAATCAATATCATAAGCTTGTGATAATGAGTGTGAGGTAATTGATAGAACAACCTAAGTAAATGAAATGTTTAAGACCCTTACCTTATGTTGACCGTCCGGGTTAGGCGGTAATTCATATATATGCACTATTAGATATAAAACCATTCTTATGCACTAGTGAATATGTAGTATATAGGCCGAAAGATTCTAAGTTAATCATCGTAAATATGCTTGTTTTATGCTTTACCCATCATATAAGACTTGATGCTTTGTATATATAAATTTTGTCTCTATCCTATCATATTATTTTTTATGTGGATATGTCTGTTTCTTTCTTGCCTGCTTAAAGTACACACGTTTAGCTATTTGACCCGTGGACAATCATTTACTCTTTGTCTACTTGAAGATAAATAATCTGTAAACGCTGACAAAGATCCCGTAGGAACGAACCTGGGACCTTAACCTAATACTATATTACACCGAATAGGGTATTCTTGCCCTGAAATGCTGTGTTTATTAATTCAAAATTGGGTATTTCCCCTTGTTATTCTAAATTTAAAGCTTGTAAAAACACACACATCAAATATACTGTATTTTCAAAGCATGGAGATCAGATCTGATGGAATTTGACCTACTTGAACTAGAAGAGTGCATCCAAGCAAAGTACTCTACCACTTTTTGAAAGTGACAGTTTTATTTATTGGAAAAAACTGATTTGAGAACATATGTTAAATCAAACAGAGTCTTAATCTTTGGCATATTATTAACTAACGGTGATTTACAATCTATTCAAAAAATTCCGAGACAACCAAATTAGATGAGGTTCACATCCCTTTTTGTCAAAAACAACGTGACAGATATTAAAAAGAAGCTTGCGAAAAATAATGACGCTAAAATGGATTATTGACAATGATTTGAGTCCAAAAAAGGAATAATGAAAGACAATTTTTATACATCTAATACGGCAAAGAGATTTGTAGGCAACCTTTGTTAAATCACAAACCCATCCACCGGGTAATAACCATCCAAAGATAACAAGATCATGGCCTATTGTTGTATAACAATATGTCAACAATTCGCATTCTGAAGACGAAACTATAGATAGTGCTTTTTGCCTAGATTAATCCCATCATATCTAGTCTAAAAGCTCTTGATGAAGGTGTTATTCCTAGCAAGAATTAATGTTAGGAAGTTTCTTATGCTCTACATCCTAAAATGGAGAGCAAGGTCAACGTGATATGAATATATCAAAAGACTTAACATCACTATCACTTGATGAACTCATCAGGAATCTCAAAGTTCACGAGATGATCATCAAGAAAGATTCTGAAATAGTCAAAGCTAAGGGAGAAAGAAAATCTCTTGCTTTAAAGGCTAAGAAAGAATCTAGTGATGAAGAGTGTTCGACTGTACTGAAAGTGAAGAGACTAAGAATACGACATGGCGGGATTAAGACTTTCAAGAAGTTCTTTTAAGAAAGAGGTAGATTTTATAAGACAACCTCAGAACGACAAAAAAGACGTTTCCAAAGAAGCCGCGATGACAAGAACAGAAAAGCTATAGAAAATCTTTTAAGATGCAGGCGACGCCCCAAAAATCATCTTATTATAGAAGGTCCAAAACCACCGAAAGAGACCGAAAGAAACCAAAGAGCTTTTGATAGAGGTTCTTGAGTGGATAGCGGTGAAGAAGATGATGAAGGTCAATAGACGAAGACTGTCTTGTACTTAAGCATCAGGGTGAGTAATTGTTTCCGAAACCTCTTACTTTAGTGAATTGAAAACTCCATCAAAAGATGATCAAGTATTTAGATAATGAAATATTGTTTTGGATTAAAGCCTTTTAATGATATGCAAGTCACTATCTCAGTTGCTTATACATAGTTAAAACTGCTCAATGTTGTTAGTACTGCTTAACAAACTTCAAAGAAAAAAATGCTAAGTGTTTACTACTCTGCCAGTACATACAGTAGTAACTGCAGTGTAAAGTTACTACGCTGACGCATTATTAATGTTGCTATAAGAGACTTCAGAAAGAAAAACTGCTAAGTAGTTTCCTACAGGTTAGTACAAAAGTTACTACTGAAAGTATAAAGTTAATGCTAGCTGAAGGATTAATGCCGCTAGTTGAAGAAGTTAGTACTGTAGCAGGAGTTTAGTTATACTGCTTATGTGATTTATATAGTTTAATTGTGTAAAAGATATTATAACTTATTTGTTTAAAAGATTTGTAATTTTTAGGAAAGTATTGTAAAGCCGTTTAGGACACCTGGTGTAAAAAGAGGTCCTAAGGCATAGTAATACTAAGTATCAAAAATGAAGTCATTCATAAAATTATCATATCTTCAAGGTCTTTGTAACCCTAATACTTTGAGAGTATTCGTATTATTAATAATAAGTATGGAGCTTTTGTTATTGACTTATAGGTTCTGCATAGATAATTACTAAATTATTCATTTAATAAATCTTCTTAATACATTCAAACAAGAGTTTCAACTATAAGCTACAAGTAAGATTTTATCAAATATAAACAAATCCTTATACAAAGCCTTAAGGAATTCGATATATTTGAAGATGGGATCAACAAGTGGTATCAAAGCTGTTGCTGTAAGAGAAACTTGTGCATGAAGATAAAGGATATCGAGAAAATATCTAGCCACACATAGGTGTGCTGCGATGCTGCATACATGGTGGCTGTATCTAAAGTTCCTATGCTCAAACTGGGTGAGTTTAAGTTATGGAGGATGAGAATTGAACAATATATTCAGATGATAGACTATGCACTATGGGAAGTCATAGAGAATGATGCAACCTTGCAAAAAACACAAGTTGTGGAAGGTGTTACAACAGTGATGCTTATTACATCTGCTGAAGATAAGGCTCAAAGAAGACTAGAAGTGAATGCTAGAAGTACTTTAATAATGGGCATTCTCAATGAACATCAATTAAAGTTAAACTCTATAAAGGATGCTAAGCTGTTACTGGAAGCTGTAGAAAAGAGATTTAGTAGGAATGCAGCTACTAAGAAGACTCAAAGAAATATCTTAAAGCATCAATATGAAAACTTTGCTGCCCCAAGCTCAGAGATGCTTGATCAAACCTTTGATAGGCTTCAAAAGCTTGTGAGTCAGTTAGAGCTTTTGGATGAAAAGCTTTCACAAGAAGATGTTAATCAAAAGTTATTAAGAAGCTTGTCACCTGAGTGAAACACACATGCTGTTGTGTGGAGGAATAAAGCTGAGTTAGAAACAATGAGCATGGATGATCTCTATAACAACCTTAAGGTGTATGAACCAGAAGTTAAAAGGATGTGTAGCTCAAGTTCAAGCACACAGAACATGGATTTTGTGTCTTCTTCAAATAACAACACTAGTAGCTCTAATGAAGTAGTTAATGCTGCTCATGGAGTTACTACTGCTAGCACTCAAGTTAATACTGCTTACTCTACAAATATTGATAACTTGAGTGATGTTGTTATTTGTTCTTTCTTTGCTAGTCAACCAAATAGTCCTCAACTTGCAAATGAGGACTTTCAACAAATTCATCCTGATGACATTGAAGAGATAGATTTGAGATGGCAAATGGCCATGTTGACTATGAGGGCTAGAAGATTTTTGAAGAATACATGAAATAAGATTACTGTAAATGGCAATGAAACTATTGGGTTTGATAAGTCCAAAGTGGAGTGCTACAACTGCCAAGAGGGGACACTTTGCTAGGGAGTGTAGAGCTCCAAGAAGTCATGACAGTAAGAACTTGGAAAGGACAAAAAGGAGTATGTCTGTAGAAACATCTAATTCCACAGCTTTGGTGTCATGTGATGGACTTGGTGGATATGACTGGAGTGATCAGGCTGTGGAAGGGCCTAATTATGCACTCATGGCTTACTCATCTTCAAGTTCTGACTCAGAGGTATCCAATGATTCAAATTGTTCAAAATCTTGTATGGAAACTGTTAAATTACTTAAATCTCAAAATGATCAACTATTAAGAGATTTAGAGAAATCTAGTTTAATGGTTTTAGGTTATAAAACAAGTTTAGAATCAATGGAAGAAAAACTTAATATTTATAAAAAGAATGAGTGTTGGGATTAAAAGACTTTTTGATGATCTTAGAGTTACTGCTGCTAAGGTTTGTGTTACTGCTGCTGAGCTAAAGTTAGTGTTGTTCATTAACTTTAATGAAAAATATGCTAAGTTGTTAGTACTGCTAGTGTAACTTAGTACTGCTAATGTATATTAGTACTGCTAGTTACTACTGCTAATATATGTTAGTACTGCTAGAGTAAAGTTAGTACTGCCGGAGAAGATTGAAGAAAATATTCTAAGTAGTTACTACTGCTTGTACACAGTTAATGTTGCTGGTGTATAAGTTACTACTGCCAGTGTTCAGAGTTAATGCTGCAAGTACAAAGTTACAACTGCTGAAAAGATTAAGACTGCTAGAAGATTTTCTACTATCAGAGAAAAGATAAAGACTGCTTACAGAAAAGATAAAGATTGCTTAAAGATCAAGATTACTTACGTGATAAATATGAGTTATTTATAAAATAGATCGTAGTGAACATTCTAAGTTTTAGGAATATATTGTAAATCGACTAGCACTCCTTGGTGTATAAAAGGAGGTCCTAGGGCATAAAGTTAGAGGTTAGTGAATATACATTGTCATCTAGAATTCGTAGCTTCAAGGTTTTGTAACCCTAATACTAGTTAGAGTATTCGTATTAATATATTGAAGCTTTGTTTGTTAATCTGTGTGTTCATTAGAATTACTGTTCTATTGCATATTCTTCTTATTGATCAAAGATTAGATTCCGCATAATCTTTAATATATTTTACAAAGTTTCTACCATATTTTTGTAGGATTTATCTTGAATAACTAAACCTTACATAAGCTAAGGAATTCAAGATCCATTCAAGTGGTACCAACAAGTGGTATTAGAGCTTGTTGCTTTGAGAAACTTTGCTAAGAAGACATAGATCAAGACTCATCACATATGGTGTTTGCATCAAAAGTGCCTATGCTCAAACCAGGTGAGTATGAGCTTTGGAGGATGAGGATGGAATAGTATATCCAGATAATTGATTATTCTTTATGGGAAGTCATAGAGAATGATAATGCACATCCGATAACAAAAGTTGTTGAAGGTGTTGAGACTACAATTGCTCCTGAAACTGCTAAAGAAAAGGCACAAAGGAGGTTAGAGTTGAAGGAAAGAAGCACTTTATTGATGGGCATCCCTAATGAACATCAATTAAAGTTTAACTCCATCAAAGATGCCAAGTCATTGTTGCAGGCTGTTAAGAAGAGGTTTGGAGGGAATGCTGCTACTAAAAAGACTTAGAGGAATCTTCTAAAGCAGCAGTATGAAAATTTTACTACATCTAGCTTAGAGGTGTTAGATCAAACCTTTGATAGGCTTTAAAAGCTTATCAGTCAGTTAGAGATTCATGGTGAAAGTATCTCACAAGAAGATGTGAATAAGAAGTTCTTAAGAAGTCTGTCACCATAATGGAACACACATACCATTGTGTGGAGGAACAAGCCTGAGATAGATACATTAAGCTTGGATGATCTTTACAGCAACCTGAAGATCTATGAACCAGAGGTCAAAGGTACATCAAGCTCAAGCACAAACACACAAAACGTAGCCTTTGTGTCCTCAAACAGCACCAGTAGTATAAATGGAGCAGTTAATACTACTCTTGGTGCTACAACTGCTAGCACTCAAGCTACTGCTGTTAACTCAACAACAATTGACAACTTAAGTGATGCTGTTATCTGTGCTTTCTTTGCAAGTCAACCAAGCAGTCCACAACTTGACAATGAGGACTTGCAACAAATTCATCCTAATGATTTAGAAGAGATGGATTTAAGGTGGCAGATGGCTATGCTAACAATAAGGGCAAGGATATTCTTGAAGAACACTAGAAGGAAGTTTTATGTGAATGGTACTGAGACTATTGGGTTTGATAAGTCCACGGTGGAGTGTTACAACTGCCACAAAAGGGGACACTTTGCAAGAGAGTGCAAGGCTCCTAGGAACCAAGAAAATAAGAATAGGGAGAACACAAGAAGGGTTGTGCTAGTAGAAACAACTACTTCTAATGCTTTGATGTCTTTTGATGGTGCTGGTTATGATTGGAGTGATTAAGCAAAAAAAGGTCCAACTAACTTTGCACTCATGGCTTACACTTCTACAAGTTCTAAATCTGAGGTATCTACTGATTCAAACTGATTGTTTGGAAAATGTTAAAATTCTTAAAGAACAAAATGAACAACTGCTAAAAGACTTAAGGACATCTAAGTTAAATGTTATTACTTATAAAACAGGTTTAGAGTCTGTAGAAGCAAGACTTCTAGTTTATAAGAAAATTGAGTCTGTTTATAAGGAAGATATCAAGGTCTTAAAACATGAGATTCATTTAAGAGAAGTAGCCATTATAGAGCTTTGGAGGAAGTTGGAACTGGCTCAAAAACAAAAAGATGAAATTCAGTTAATAGTAGAAAAACTTGAAAATTCATCTAGAAGTTTAAGCAAAATAATAGACTGTTAGATAGTTGATAAGTTCAAAACAAGTTTAGGGTATAATGCTGTTCCAACTCCCTCTACAAGAAACTTTATGCCTCCAAAACCTAATTTGTCATTCTCTGGTCTAGAAGAGTTTGTGAATGAGCCTATAGTTAGTGAGTCTACAGTTAAGAAGCCTGTAGTTGAGACTAGTGAAGCTAAGACTAGTAAAGCAAAGCCTAAGGTTGTTAGGAAGAATAATGGTGCTCTAATTATTGAGGATTGGGTGTCTGATAGTGAGGAAGAAGATGTGCCTCAGGCTAAGATCTAAGCTATAGAAAGAAAACAGTCTAAAAGCCTATGCTGTTAGGATGAAGTGAGATGATTAACAAGCTTGCTATGAGTGTGGATGTTTTGATCATCTACTAGTTGATTGTGTTAACCATCCTGAGACAAGTTCAAAATAAAGAGATTGGTAAAATAAGTGTGGAACTATATCAAAGGTGAATCACCATAATTTTCTAGATTGGGACACACCCTAATCCTAAAAGGAACATGGTTCCAAAAGCAGTATTAAAGAGGTCAGGCCTAGTATCACTTACTACTGCTTGACCAGTTAATACTGCTCAACCCAGAACAATAGTGAATAGTGCAAGACCAATGACAAATGTTTTTAATAAAGCACATTCAACTGTTAGAAGGCCCATTAACAACAAAACAACAACTAAAAACTGTTCATTTTCATCAAAGGGTTAATATTATTAAGGCTAAAATGTTAATACTACTAAGCCAAAAGTAGTAGTATAATGTGCTAAGCAAAAGTAGTAGTTAATGCTGTTAGGCCAAAAGCAGTACTTAATGCTATTAAGGGAAATCAGGTTAATGGTTAAGGCCTCCCAGCTTGTTAGGGTTGGAAACAAAAGACAAGTTATAGCCATTTTCCAATACAAACATTGCTTCATTGCTATTTAAAAGATTTGATTATATTGATGCACAAGGCAGATCTAAGTCAGTGATGGCTTGGGTCCCCAAAAGAGACTAATTTTTTTACCTAATGTGCAGGGAAATCCATAACAAGATTTAGAGGATCAAGGTGTGATTGACAGTGATGCCAAACACAAGATGGGAACATGTCCTATCTTACTGTTTTCCACCCCTTTTTTACATTGACGAAATTGATGGAGGAGATGTTTGCCTTTGGGAGGCTAACCCAAAGTAGGGAAATCACAGGTAGGGTACATCAAAAACTGGTATTTAGATTTTGAGAATGTGTATTTTGTGGTGAGAGTTATGAGGTTAACTCTCTTTAGTGTTCTCACAAATGTGTGTCAAAAAGAATAGTTTTCTCTTTTAATGACACTGAAAGTATTGTATATCTCCAAACTTTAAGTAAACTGATGAAGTCATGTCTTATCTTAAGGTCTAGAAAGAAACAAGATGTATAGTGTTGATTTAAGAATATTGTTCCTAAAGCAAGGTCTAACTTGTCTTTTTGACAAATGCCAAATCATGATGAATCTAATCTTTGGCATTGGAGACTTGGAAAACATAAATTTCAAAACTATGAATAAACTGGTTAAGGGAAATCTTGTAAGAGGTTTACCTTCAAAACTTTTATAAAATGATCAAACCTGTGTTACTTGTCAAAAAGGAAAGCAACATAGAGCTTCTTGTAAGTCCAAAACAGTAAGTTTAATCAGCCAACCTTTACATATGTTGCACATGGATTTGTTTGGTCTAACATTTGTAAAAAGCTTAATGAAAAAGATGTATTGCCTAGTTGTCACTGTATGATTACAGTAGGTTTTAGTTGGGTTTTCTTTATAGCTATCCAAGGATTGTAGACTAGTTGCATAAGATTAAGTCTTTATAACTAGAGTAGAAAATCTAATAGATCTAAAGGTTAAGGTAATTAGGTGTGACAATAGACACTGAGTTCAAGAATCAAGGAAAGAATCAGTTTTATGAGAGTAATACGGTATTAAGAGTGATATTCTAGTATAGCTAAAACTCCTTAACAAAATGGAGTAGCTGAGAGGAAAAATAGAACACAAATTGAGGCTGCTAGGACAATGCTAGCTGATTCTAAGCTACTCACTACTTTTTGGGCTGAAGCAGTTAATATTGGTTGCTATGTGCAAGATAGGGTATTAGTAACTATAGCATCCCGCAATTGTTCATCAAATGTAATTATCCTCTTATGATATATATATAAGGATATTTTCATGGAAAATTTTTTTCTTTATTTCATTGCAACTATGTATGTCATAGCAAGTAGACGATGCTCTCGCAACTACCTATGCCAATTTATATCCATGTTTATTCATGTAAACATCAATAATTTGTCAGCTAATATCATATAATGGTCTGGTCAATGATCTTAATATCTATTTTATCTATACGTTATCTATTCAACGTAGTTTTCACGAACGATAATACCAAATGAACTTTAACCGTTAACGTTTATGCCTAAACCCTAATTTTGTGTAATGTACACATTCAAAGTAAATGTACAAGTAATATAACATCTCATTTGAATATGAATTCCCTCCAAAATAAGGTACAAGTCTTTAAAACATAATGTACAAGTCATTAATGCACGATATTCAAAATAGCCGTTTTACCTTCGTTTTCCTAAGGAAACTTATACAACCCATTAAGTACAAGTTACAAGCAAGCAATGCACTTCATTTACACTCCATATTCCTTCTTATTTCATGAAGTTACACAGAAATCAAAGTTAGAAACCTTAAAACCGAGCTAGTTTCTTTAACCGTAACCCGTTTGTTTCTTTTTACCCATTTTAAACCTAAACCAATACTCAAATAAGTTGTAAATACTTAATTTACAACTTTACAATCCATATTCCATCATTATAACATCATTATACACGAAATACAAGCCAAAAACCCTAGTTCGAACCCTAATCCAACCCGCGTACCGTTTACTATTTCTACCCATTTTTCAACTCGAACCCCTAATCAAATATTATTATAAATACTCTTTTATAAGCTTTCAATCCTTATTCACCTTTACAAATCAAGTGTACTCGAAAAATAACCAAGAAAACCCTATTCGCGCCCTATTCGAACCCGCGACCCATTCTAGCTTATTTTGACCCATTTTCATGCATCCATGTGATCAAGCATCGCTTGATGACTAAGCTCCTTCATCCCAAGATGGCTTACATGCCCTCTCTAATTATCAAGGTTCCTTCATTGTTGCTAAAGCTCCACATCTTCTTTTGGCTCCATAGCAACCACGGCTGAACAAGGGACACAACACCTCTTTAAAACTTTGCCAACACATCTAGTAGCCCCTCAGAAACTCAGTCTAGCTAAGCTTAATCATCCACCAATGTCTTAACTTGGTTGCTAAGTTTCTTGGGCACAAAGGGGTGTTTTTACCCTATAAAAACCCGATGACACCCTTCATTCAATCACCCCATACACCTCTTCTTCTATTAATCATCAATGGAGCAAATTAGATCAAGGAAGTCCCAAGAGCCAAGTACATAAATAAAGTGATAGCTATTGAAGCCTTTGAAGCCCCGGACCTCAATCCTTGGCGTACGATAGCAATTCGACCCATTCTTGATCTTCAAAGCTCAAACCAGGTTCTATGATCTTCATACCTGCTCCTACACTCATATAATGTTCATATGATCATGCTGAACTCCTTGTTTAAAGTATATATTAACTCAAAACCATTGCGTTTTTTCATTTTGATCACAATACCGACCTATATACAATACTTCTATGTTTTTATTTAAATCTAACTGTTGTTATAATCTGTCTTAACTAAATGTTAATATAACAACTTTATTTACTTCTTGAACGAATTTGAATTAAAAGACCTACGTGTTTTCCGTTATTAAAAACCTAATGCAACCCGTTTTGTTTCTAGCTTATCGAATCGTTAATCTAAACTTTGTTACGTTAAAAACAATCTTATTTTAGATTCTTTATTAATAAGTTATAGACTGCCAAATTATCATTAGATTCGTAAAGTAGCTTTGCAGGATATGTGGTACTTGTTTTGTAAATATGTTCCAGCACGGGTTATATACTGTAACTTCTGAAACTTATAATAAAGGGACTTGAAAATGTCATTATATAAAAGTTATAAAACTATAGGGTCTATTATCGTCACTTTCCAAATTACAAGTTTTATTTGTATATCTTTTGACTAGAAGGACCAACTTGTTAAAAAGTGAAAACTCCAAGGGTATATTTGCCTTTTTTTGCATTTATTAAAGGGTCTAAAATGTTACATTTTAAAAAGTGTAAAAATTGTGTTCAAATAAACCTTTTAAGATATACTTTAATTAACGGTTGACATGCTTATCATTTTCCAATTATTGACGCAAAGCGCTTAATAACGATTATGTTATAAACTATTATATAATTCATAATCAATGTGCTTTTTAAAACATCTGTCCTGAATCTATATAGACCAAATTACCAGGATTCTTCTTATTTAGGGGCTTTCATATTGGGTTCGACGTTCTGACTGAGTTGTTGGGTTTACGATTTAAAGTGCCCTAACTCCTCAAACGTTTACTGAATGACCTCTGAATTATGATGGCCCAAACAGTGATACAATAATTCCAAACTCTTCAATCAAACTCATAACAATATTAAACTATTAAATCCAAAGTTCTAGACTACAATCTTCCTAAGACTTGATATATTTACTCAGGTTGCGTGACATGGCTATTTACTATCATCTTGCTACATCAACCTACCATGTTAAGATTGTGATAAAGTCGTCAGCTTTCATTTTTTGGAATATTTATTACAAACCACTATCAGGTGAGATTCATAGACCTCAATTTTAAACCTTTGATATTTCTAAAACGTGAGGGGATACATGCTATAAACTATATTTTCCAACTATACTCTATTCTGATACGTGAGATTATAATTCTACTTTTACTTGTTTTCTAAATCCCGAAGGGAATTCATGTTATAAACTATGAATACAAGTGTTTTCTAAACTATATACTATCCTGATATATTATTGCCTAAAATAACATGGAAGTTATTTTAGGGTGTGAATCCTAGTATCTCTGTGGGTAATATCTCAATATCTCTTTGGGTTATATCTACTATATATCTCTTTGGGAAGATCTCCTAATATCTCTTTGGGTAATATCTCCCAATATCTCTTTGGATAGTAGCTCAAAGTATCTCTTTTGATAGTAACTCCTAGTATGTCTTGGGTAATGACTCCCAATATCTCTTTGGGTAATATCTCCTAATATCTCTTTGGGTAGTATCTCCTAATATCTCTTTGGGTAATATCTCCCAATATCTCTTTGGATAGTGCTCGAAATTATCTCTTTTGATAGTAACTCCTAGTATGTCTTCGGGTAATGACTCCTAATATCTCTTTGGGTAATATCTCTCAATATCTCTTTAGGTAGTATCTCCCAGTATCTCTTTGGGTAATATTCCCATATCTCTTCTGGATATAGTCCTAGTATCTCTTTTAATAATGACTCCTAGTATGTCTCGGGTAGAGGCTTCCAGTTCTATTAAGTTTATATACGTGATTCATGAACTAAGGACAATAGTATTGTTTTTCTATAAATAAATTGTACTCAATGCAATAATAATATTTCCATGATAATTGTCCCTGCATGCTGGCTGGGGGGATAGAATATTTCATTATGATAACTTGTATTCAACTATTACATTTCAAACCTATGAATTTCACTCAACCTTTGTGTTGACCCTTTTTATGCATGTTTATCCCAGGTAATTGAGCAACTTATGGCATGGAGTGGCATGGACTTAAAGATGGCTAAAACTTGTTATCATTCATATTTTATGTTTCTAGATTTTGGGATCTGCCTTTGTAAAACTTTGATTTTACTGATTGTTACGTATTTTTAAAAGTGCTTTTTTGATTATTCTTCTATGATTGTGACATGCTTCTACTATGGTAAGTATTTCACCAGATTAGCCTTATGCCTGCTATATTGTAAAAATGGGGTGTTACGATGTAGTATCTGAGCTAATGGTTTAGAGAAAACTAGGGTAAATAAACCTTTACTTATAACTACTTTTCTGTTGCCATCAATGTCCTCTGTGCCACTACATTCCACGGTATTGTGAAGATGCACTACTTTTTCGAACTAGTATGTAAAATAATAACTATTATTACTATTATATTAGTAAACTTATGTATATTTACTTTACTGGGTGTTACTGTCATGTCTTCGTTCTCACTCTACTTATCGTCCCCTCTGATTCTGATATTATATGTGCTATTCACCTCCAAGTTATTATGCTCTACAGTGTTTTACCACTTATCTCCAGTATTATCACTATCACAATGTATTGATTCTGAGATTTCTTTCCTTCCAACAAGATTTCATACCTAAAGTCACTAAAAACACCTAATTTCATCTTTTCAGTAGGATCTTCATCACGGTTAGGTCAACTACACCACCACCAAACTATCCCTTGATAAGTTATCTAAGTGGTCACAGTATATGAAACCACTGGGAAGTGAACTAGTCCCCGAGGAACCTAATGAGTCAAATGCTTGTTAGAACATTCATCTCTGGATATCCTCCATGATTATGTCCAGGTTCGTCATCAAGAATCTTCTGAACAAGATCCAAGAACTCAAAACGAAAAGGGAATATACACAGACTCAGACATCTTGTCATTTTATAGATATCAACCACTAACATGTCATGAATATGACACTTGTCAAATTTGCATATGTAAATTTATATAGACAAGGTATTTTACCAGTAGTGTTTCCATTATTCGCCTCGTTCGTTCTTGATACCAATTTTGTATTTGTCTATCCTATATCCTGTAATATGATGACTCATATCTTTATCCATGATTACTATAATTCTATTACTATTCGATTTTCTCAAACCTTTGTACCTAGAAACACTAAGCCTCCTATTAAATCACTCATTCCATGATCTCTGTATTCTAAAATTTTCTGTTATATCCTGCAACGTAATAACAAGGAAACACACAAGAATCTATACAATGTCAAATGATTTCAATACCACTAGGTATGAAAGTTTTGACAAGACTTGTGATCCATTCTTTTTCGATGTTGACTTTATAAGGGTTAATGGATAAAGATCTCTTTACGATCATGTGGCGCGCGGAAGCGTGGTAGGCCATAAAAACCAAAGTTCTATAAATCAAAAGTAATCCTTTCCACCAAGTTCTGTACAAGATATATCAGGATCTGGAGAAATTCTATTGGCTGACATCAAGAGGTGTGGTCTAGGAATAGTAGACGTATGAAAAGAGCAATTATACTTATGGTGCGCAAATATTTATGAATGCAATCACACTCGTGGACTTGTGACTTGATTAGCCTAAATAAGATCAATTCATGCCCAGTACCTACATCTATTCCCAAATAATACCACTACAACTTTCAACTAAATTCGAGACTCAAGATTCTTTAGTGTGGAGGACTATAACAACCCGAATTCTTCATCAATATAATTTCCACTTTGTGTTATATATAACGGATCATTTTCATAGGAATATTTTCGTTTATTTCATGCCAACTATGTATCATTGCAAGTAGACGAGCTCTCGCAACTACATATGCTCTTTTTATCATTTTAGATCATTGTTTATAACAAAATAATATAGTCAGCAAAACATCATAAATGTCAGGTCAATGTCTAATATCGTTATTTTATTCATTATACATTATCTATTCAAGTGTTTTTCCAACGATAATACTAATGACTTTAACTGTTAACGTTATATGCTAAACCTAATTTGTGTAATGTTACACATTCGCAAAGTAAATGTACAAGTATATATCATCTCATTTGATTAGCGATTTCCTCTAAAATAAGGTACAAGTCTTTAAAACATTTTGTACAAGTCTTAATGTACGATATTCCAAAATAGCGTCTTACTTCGTTTTCCTAAGGAAACTTGTACAACCCATTAAGTACAAGTTACAAGCAAGAAATGCACTTCATTTACACTCTATATTCCTTCTCATTTCATGAAATTACAAGAAATCAAAGTTAGAAAACCCTAAACCGAGCTAGTTTCTAAACCGTGACCCGTTTCTTTGTTTTTACCCATTTTAAACTTAAACCAATACTCAAATAAGTTGTAAATACTTAATTTACAACTTTACAATCCATATTCCATCATTATAACATCATTATACACGAAATGCAGCAAAACCTATTCGAACCATACATCCATCCCGCGACCCGTTTACTTCTTTCTACCATTTTCAGTCTCGAAACCCCTAATCAAATATTATTATAAACTCTTAATATAAGCTTTACAATCCTTAATCCACCTTTCGAAATCAAGTGTACTCGAAAAATAACCAAGAAAACCCTATTCGCGCCCTATTCAAACCCGCGACACACTCTAGCCTATTTTGACCCATTTTTCATGCAACCATCTGATCAAGCACCTTGATGACTAATCTCCTTCCATCCCAAGCTTCTTACAAGCACCTCTCCTAAATATCTAGGTCCCTTCATGGTTGCTAAAGCTCCACATCCTTCCTTTTTGCTCCATAGCAACCCATGGCTGAACCAAGGGACACAACACCTCTTTAAAACTTTGCCAACACATCTATAGCCCTCAAACTCAGTCCCTAGCTAAGCCTAATCATCCCCCACCTGTCCTTAACTTGGTTGCTAAGTTTCTTGGGCACCAAGGGGGTTTTTACCCTATAAAAACCCACGAACACCCCTTCATTCAATCACACCAACACCTCTTCTTCTATAACCATCAATGGCAGCAAATCTCTGATCAAGGAAGTCCCAAGAAGCCCCAAGAATAGAAATCAAGTGAAGTATTGAAGCCTTGAAGCCCCGAGACCTCAATCCTAGGCGTACAAAGCAATTCGACCCATTTCGACCATTCGTGATCTTCAAAGCCATACCCAGGTTCTTTGGACCCTTCAACCTGCTCCTAACTAATATAATGTTAAACATGTCATGATGACTCTTGTTATAGTTATATAACTCAAAACCATGCGTTTTTCCATTTTGATCCAAAACCGAACCCATAAACCCTAATTCTATGTTTTTCTTTAATCTAAATGTTATAATGGTTAAATATTGTTATAATCTATCTTAACTATTGTTAATATAACGACTTTATTGATTCTTGAAAGAATTTGAATTAAAAACCTATGTGTTTTTGTTATAAAACCCTAATGCAACCCGTTTTGATTTCTAGCTTAACGAATCGTTAATCTAAACTTTTGTTACGTTAAAACATCTTATTTTAGCTTATTTTTATAAGTTATGACCTGCAAAAATATATTTAGGTCTTAATTAAAGCTTGCATGATATTTGGACTTGTTTTGTAAATATTTTCCACGCAAGGGGTATATACTGTAACTTTCTGAAACTTATAACTAAAGGGACTGAAAATGTCATTTTATCAAAGTTATAACTATAGGGGTCTATTATGTCACTTTCCAAAGTACAAGGTTTACTTTGTACATCTTTTAAACTAGAAGGACCAAACTTGTAAAAGTGAAAACTCCAAGGGTATATTTTGCCATTTTTCATTCTTAAGGGTCTAAAATGTTAACAATTTTGACAAAGTGTAAAAATGCGTTTAAAACTTTATAAGACATTAAACTTTAGTTAAACGTTTGACGTGCTTATCATTTCCAGTATTGAGCGCAAAAAGCTTAAAACCGATTATTGTTTTATCTATTAAATAATTCATCATCAATTATGCTTTTTAAAAATCCTGTCCGAATCTATTATCGTACCACAATACTTAGCGGAACTTACATTAAGGGGTTCATACTGTTACTTTTGGTATTATGTTCTGACTGAGTTGTTGGGTTTACGATTTAAAGTGCCCTAGCTCTTCAAATGTTTACTGAATGACCTCGGAATTATGATGGCCCGAACGGTGATACAATAATTCCAAACTCTCCAATCAAACTCATAAGAATATTAAACTATTAAAACCAAAGTTCTAGAGTATAATCTTCCTAAGACTTAACATATTTACTCAGGTTGTGTGACGTGGCTGTTTACTATCATCTTGTTATATCAACCTTCCCTGTTAAGATTGTGATAAAGTCGTCAGCTTTCATTTTTTAAGTATCTCTTGAGCATACTTAGCTTGGTTTATAAAGATACCACGAGGGGATTGGTGGATCTGAATTCCTAAAAAGAATTTCAGCTCCCCCATCATAGACATATCAAATTTGCTGTGCATTATTTTTTCAAATCGTTTTGAAAGTTTTGGGTTCGTAGAACCAAAAAAAATGTCATCAATTTGCACAAGCAATATGTCTTCCCCATGTTTAGTTATGAACAGAGTTGGATCAATAGAACCTTTTTAGAATCCTTTGGATACCAAGAAATTGGAGAGTTCATCATACAACACTCTTGGTACTTGTTTGAGACAATATAATTCTTTCTTGAGACGGTAAACTTGGTCAGGATGATATGGGTCAACAAATCCATCTGTTTGGTTTACGTACACTTCTTCCTTTAGAGATTCGTAAAGAAATGCTGTTTTGACGTCCATCTGGTATACGGTAAATGATTTGTGTGCAGCGTACGCAATGAACAACCGAACAGCTTCCAACCGAGCAACTGGTGCAAATGACTCTTCGAAATCAATTCCTTCCTTTTGAGTATATCCCTTAGCTATAAGACGAGATTTGTTGCGAATAACAGTATTTTCCTCATCACGTTTGTTTTTCCAGAGCCACTGTAGGTCCTTATCAACAGGATCTAAATGAGCCTTACACGACTTATAGTCCTTTAGATAAATCCAAAGAAACTATGAGAGACGATAACAGTGAATATAAATATTGACGCGGAATATCAATATCTATACCAAGATGAACACAAGAACAAAATACTAAACTTGCTATTACTATTACTATTTGATTGTGAATGATCAATCAACTCATATCTTTACAATGCTATTCTACGTTCCTTTTATAGACTTAAGGAACCCTAAACGCGTTAAGAGATAATGCTTATCTCTTCCTAGATGAACGCTAAATGATAACTAATACTAATATTACAACCAGACTTAACTTTCTGACTAAACAGTATTAACTTTAATACTGTCACACTTAAGTTAGTGCTGGCAGACTTAACTTGCTCTACCAGACTTAACTTCTATACTAACAGTACTAACTATTACTCTATCAGAACTAACTTGAACTAACAGACTTAACTTTAATACTAACAGTATTAAGTCTGTTTACAATATTTTCCTAACAATCCTCCCCTAACTTGATCTTCATTCATGAACTTCAAGTTCCTTCAGAACAATCTTTAGCTTTAACTACTTTAAGCTTCACCTTGGGCTTTAGAGGATTGTCTTGAACTTCTGTCTTCAAAATAATATGACTTTATGTCTTCAAAATAATATGACTTTATGTCTTCAAATCTTGACAGCATCTAGTCTTTAACTCTTGTATCAGCAACCTTGAAAATTTTGTACATCAAATCATAAAGTTTCAGTCTATTCTCATCACTTCCAGGTGTGTTAACTCCTGTGAGAGGTGAATCATTGAAAATTTTAAATGGATTTGATGTCTCTTTACCAGTTAGCCATTAACTCTGGAGTAGTCAGTTCTTTGGCCACCAGAAAGGTGTATGTCCATGGTCAACTGAAAACCATTTCAACTCTCAGTACTTGAAACATTGGTGAGTTGAATACCATATGATTTTTGGCAAACCATTACAGCCATCAACGGATTTGATATGCCTTTACCTGTAGCCGTTTGCTCAGGGCTAGTCATGCTTTAGTATAAATACTATGGTGCATAGAATACCATACAATTTTTGGTAAATTGTCAACCATAGAACGGATTTGATAGGTCTTTACCAAGCAGCCGTTTGCTCTTGGACTAGTTAGTTCTTATGTCTGTTAAACATGGTGAACCAAAGACCATTTGTTGTGTGGTGGTTAGCCAACACTCAAACCCTTTCTTCCTCTTCATGAGCAGATGTGACTGTGTCATCATCATTAGAATCTTCAAATTCTTCCAACTGTTGTTTCACAAACTTGATCGCTCAAACCATAAGCTTCTTCTTCAGTTCTAACTTCAATTCAACATGTTTGAAAGTACTTCCTTGGGCCAGAGGGTATCTATTTTCTACCAAACATATAATGACAAGCCCAGTACTTGTCATGAATAGTATGTACCCCTGAGAACTGTGGTAATTTTCCAACTGATAATTTCCATTTTGCTGTGTATCCAAAGTCTGCAGTATCACGCTTGATTGAACATAACCAATAGATCTCCCAAAAGCATCTGTCAAATCCTTCAGAAGTGTGTCTTTATTTTCTTCCATGACTAGATCATAGATAACTTTCAAGTATTCTCTAGCCAAAATTGATAGGACTCCATCAAGGCGAAAAGAATCTCTGAATGACCATTACACCTTGTTACCTTATTCAGATATTATATCTTCATTAGGTTGGTTGGATCATATTGAGGTTTAGTCGTGAGGAAAAATCAATGCCAATTCAATAATGGGATATTGATATCAAGACTCTCTGCACAATCACTTGTCTTTCATCAGAGCTATATGTAAGCATATCTTCTAATCATCCATCTTCTCTTGTGAGAACTAGAGGCTCTTTCTCCTTTTTGATTTTAACTTCCTCCTTGTGCCTAACTACCCTTTCTTGCTCCTTCTCCTCTTGAACTTCCTCATAAGACTTTTGGGATACACAGCAAGACTGGAAGCTTATCAGCTGGAAACTACATAGTTCCTCAGGAGTACATACTATCATGACAAGTACTGGACTTGTTTTTCATATGCTTGTGGAAAGCAAATATCCTCTGACAAAGGAAGTACTTTCACAAATGCTGGAATTGAAGCTAGAAACTGAAGAAGAAAGCTCTATGGCTTTGGAGCTGATCAAGTTTGTGAAACAACAGTTAGAAGAATTTGAAGATTCTAATGATGATGACTTAGTCACATCTGATCATGGAGAGGAAGAAAGGGTTTGAGTGTTGGCTAACCACCACACAACAAATGGTCTTTGGTTCACCATGTTTAACAGACATAAGAACTAACTAGTCCAAGAGCAAACGGCTGCTTGGTAAAGACCTATCAAATCCGTTCTATGGTTGACAATTTACCAAAAATTGTATGGTATTCTATGCACCATAGTATTTATACTAAAGCATGACTAGCCCTGAGCAAACGGCTACAGGTAAAGGCATATCAAATCCGTTGATGGCTGTAATGGTTTGCCAAAAACCATATGGTATTCAACTCACCAATGTTTCAAGTACTGAGAGTTGAAATGGTTTTCAGTTGACCATGGACATACACCTTTCTGGTGGCCAAAGAACTGACTACTCCAGAGTTAATGGCTAACTGGTAAAGAGACATCAAATCCATTTACATTTTCAATGATTCACCTCTCACAGGAGTTAACACACCTGGAAGTGATGAGAATAGACTGAAACTTTATGATTTGATGTACAAAATTGTCAAGGTTGCTGATACAAGAGTTAAAGACTAGTTGCTGTCAAGATTTGAAGACATAAAGTCATATTATTTTGAAGACAGAAGTTCAAGACAATCCTCTAAAGCCCAAGGTGAAGCTTAAAGTAGTTAAAGCTAAAGATTGTTCTGAAGGAACTTGAAGTTCATGAATGAAGATCAAGTTAGGGGAGGATTGTTAGGAAAATATTGTAAACAGACTTAATACTGTTAGTATTAAAGTTAAGTCTGTTAGTTCAAGTTAGTACTGATAGAGTAATAGTTAGTACTGTTAGTATAGAAGTTAAGTCTGGTAGAGCAAGTTAAGTCTGCCAGCACTAACTTAAGTGTGACAGTATTAAAGTTAATACTGTTTAGTCAGAAAGTTAAGTCTGGTTGTAATATTAGTATTAGTTATCATTTAGCGTTCATCTAGGAAGAGATAAGCATTATCTCTTAACGCGTTTAGGGTTCCTTAAACTTATAAAAGGAACGTAGAATAGTATTGTAATCATATGAGTTGATTGATCATTCACAATCAAATAGTAATAGTAATAGCAAGTTTAGTATTTTGTTCTTGTGTTCATCTTGGTATAGATATTGATATTCCGCGTCAATATTTGTATTCACTGTTATTGTCTCTCATAGTTTCTTTGGATTTATTCAGAGAACTATAAGTCGTTTAAGGCTCATTAAGATCCTGTTGAGAAGGACCTACAAGTGGTATCAGAGCGAGTTAAAGTGGGAGGTGGTTGTGTTATTTGTACATGAGATGATGAGGTAGCTGGTACAGACTGAGATGGTGTTGGATCAGCACTTGGTTGAGGTTGACCTGCATCAATGGTTAGCATAACAGGCAACAATGGTCTATGTATCCCTTGAAAACCTCTTTTCATATTTCCAAAAATCTTTTTGGTTAATGATACAGGGACAAAAAGGTTTTTGTTTTCAGTTTGAACATTCAAAATCATTTGAAGAAAACGGGGGTACATTAAAAACTTTGATTTGCTTTTCAAATTGGAGATCATTCCATCAAAGATAAGTTTTGAAAAATTAAAGTCTCTTCCAGTGGAAAGACAGATCAAAGCAGTGGCGATGTTGCTACCAAACTGATCCCATCCTCCACTTTTGGAGCTTATACAATGAAGAATATGATGGACTAAGAATCTCCATTGGGGTGTAAAGTGACTTTTCCAAAAAGTAAAAGTTCTGTCATTTACATACCCAATATTTTGCAATCCTGCAAAAATCTCTTCATTTTGCAACATATGAATCCCTGAAGCATCTGCTAATTGGAGTTGCCTCCTAACAGACTCTTCAGTGATTGTATATTCAATAGAATCTATGGTTGCATTAAGTTGTTGAATCCCATCTTCAAGTGTTCTAGCAGTTGCAGTCTGCCAAAACTGCTTGACAAGAGAATCGTAGATAGGTGGATTGTGAGTGAGAGCATACCTCAATTTTGACCTTCTGAGGAAATCCACTATCTCTGTGTAACCAGCACTCTCAGTGGGTTTGAGTAAGAAACCTACTTGATTGTGCTTATCGCAATACTTGAGTTGCGCCATTGATAGATTTGGTGAAAATATTTGAATAACCAAATTGCATCCAATTGGCAAGTGACAACTGGCATTTTCTTTTCCATGTCCAAGTTGATCTTGCATCACCCTTTTCGACTCCAAGTAGTACCTGCATAGTTAGTCTAAACAAGAAAGACAATTCTAACTGAACTTATACTAAACAGAATTAAACTAGGATAACTGCCAGTCTTAATACTCAACTACCAGTATTAAGTGGTTACCAGTTTTAACTTTTACACTAGCAAACTTAATACAAAGCTACCAGTATTAAATTACTATATTACCAGAACTAATCCTAAATTATACAACCAGAATTAATTTTAACTTAGAGCTACCAGGATTAAAACTAACTTTAGCTTGAACTACCAGGATTAAATAATACATTCATTACTAAATTTACAAAACTAACTTTAGCTTGAACTACCAGGATTAAATAATACATTCATTACTAAATTTACACTTTTTCCTCCCCTTAAATGTAGCTTATGGGTTGATCATACCAATGTTAACCACCAAGTAATGAAATTGAGGTCCATCAAATGGTTTGGTCAAC